>QXVZ01011095.1:1297-16898 GCA_008931825.1 Phallusia fumigata | reverse complement strand
GGGATGTATCTTTCGGAAGATTGAAACCGCCTTCGAAAACAAACACTTACCTGCTGTATGACATCGGCATGGAAATATGAACGACGGTAGTTCTGTCTTTGTAAAGCCCTGATACTTAAGGTATGTGTGCGTATTTTAAGTTGCGCAATGTCAAAAAACTGACCCGAAACTGTCGACCTATTATCAATGCAAAATTGCGCAATGTTATCTTGAATAAATTTGAGATTACTCCCGATCTTTTTTAATTTTCCCCACAACGAACGCATCTTTAGTTTGTTTAAGTATGCGTAAAAACAAAATTTTTGGTAAAAAGGCCGCTTTACTTTAAACTTTGTACTTAAAAGTCCGATATTAAGGTGCAGGGTTGTGTGTGTCGTACTTTTGTATTGCCGTTGTTCTCAAACGAACCAACTTGGCTTTAAACTGTCCATCCTATATAAACCCTTTGTTGAGCTAGATTTGTTTCACTTGGTAAGAGAAAATTTGGCAATAAAAAATGTTAAAAGGTGACAACGCAAATGCTAAAAAGGAACAGTTTACACCAGGGGTGTGCAACCTACAGCCCGCAGTCTAATGCCGTAATTTGCCCTCCAGTAGAAAAGGTTGCACGCACCTGGTTTACACTATCAGCAGGCAAAGACAAAAAGCTCTTTAACTATACTCTCAGCAAAAACTCATTATGAACGAATAAATATTGCTCGGTACTTTATCACCTTATCGAGATAGATGGTTGACGCAATTTCCAAAAATCTTCCGACGTTAAATAAATTACGAGGGCAAATTCCTGTTATTCATAGGAGGTGTCGTCAACAACCAAACGAATAGCGTAGCCAGCCCAAAATGGTAAGGGGGGCCAAGCAACCTAACTTAATGTACATCTTAGAGAATTTAGCCGGGAAAAGCCAACTTCAATGCACAATTTTGAAATTTGAGGGGGGCCATGGCCCCTTTCGACCCCCCTCCCCCCTTCCTTGGCTATCCCCCTGAACCAAACAACCATTCAATTCACCTATGTGCCATGTATAGCCTGGTTTAAAATCACCGACTCGCAAGCGGGTTTTAAAACAGGGTAGAAAATATTGACGCTGTTTGTTGTGCATACCGTAAAACGTACCGTATGTAATACTGATTTAAAAATTTAGTTCTGGTTGACTGCACGAAGCTTGTGAGAAAACTAGCTTCACGTGCATGTAAACGTGGTGTATGCCTGCATGTGTGTGTTTTAATGAGCGTTTTGGTTTTGTTAAAACGGAGTTGACTTGTTGTTGCAGGATTGTTAGGCTCCTGATGTCTGGAAAATGCAAATCCAGTCACAAGGAAAAGATGCCACACTTCAGATTACAAACCCGGGCCAAAGTGATTTGACGAAAACGAAACAGACGAAACAAAAAGATCATACGAGGACTTGGGGTAAGAAAAATGTAAACCCTTACAAATTTTATTGTCGCATATCAAGGGTGAGACAAGAACATCAAAACAATCAGAGTAGATTTCATATACAAACCGTGGATAACCCTGGGTAAAGGTTTGTGGGAAGGAATTTGGGTAAGTCGTATTAAGCTTTTATTGTGTGTCGTAATAACAACTCAGGTTGATCTTAAGTTTAGTGGTAAATAATGGTTAATGAGAACGATAAAATGGCGGATAAAGTTGTGGATATAAAATATTATTGTTGTATAAATCACTTTGATGGCACAGGAACACAAATCACGGACTTCATTTAAAAAAAATGGCTGACGGCATTCCAGGTGGTATGCGAGCATTTATCGCGCATTCAAATTACCTGCGTTCTTGATTGCATTTATCTTATTCGTTTCAGACATAAAACGTAGCAGATCGAAATTACTTTTACTGTAAAGGCTGATTCACACCAGATGCGTTTAACGGCTTGCGGTACGGTTTTTTGATCTCGCGGCAAGCAGCGGGGCACTTACACCAGCCGGGACCAAAGTGTATCTATCAGACACGGCCAAAGTGTTTTATGTTTGATAGATAGAAAGGTTGGAAACACTGAACTTACCATCGGCGTATCCATCAATATTTTTATGATGTTTAAGTGACAAAGAAACAATAAGACTGAAAACATTTGTATGACCAGGAATGCAGATTGCAAACTTGCCAAACTGAGCTTTGCAGCAACCCGCGCACTAGCAGCACCACGCGGCTACCTCGTCACCGTTAAATGATCACTCGGTGACTGAAAAGAGTGTTGTCTGAAAAGCGTCACATGTTAACTGGGAGGTAATGGGAATTGGTCCGTATCGAATGACGAGTATTTACACCAATGCGGTTGAGAACTTTGACTGAATTGTACGAATAACTGCCAGAGGAATTATTTTTACAAATAAACTACGAAATTGGTTGAAAGATGACTTTTAAAACTGACCAGTCAGCAACGAATGAAAAAATCTGCATTTTTTCTTTGCGATTGTTCGCAGTGTTTGACGAAGAACCTTTGTTAGTACGGTGAGTACAGCAAACAATTGTGAAATACTCTTGGCCTGTTAAAAGAATCCCCCCTACCCCTGGAGGCAAAGACGAGTGTATTTAAAAAAATTGGAAGAAATTGGGATGTTTCATATTGTCGTATCGGATGTTGTTTTAAAACCGACATTAATCTCTCCAACCCGCATTGGCTCTCACGCACGTCGGGAGAAAAGGGTTCTCCCAGATATTTTCGCTCCGGGCGGCCAAGGAAATCACATCCAGTTATCGTTTGTTCTACATAGGCTTACCATACGTCCCGCTTTAGCCCGGACTGTCCCAGTTTAAATGTCTTGTCCCGTCGTCCCGCCCGGTCAGCCGAAATGTCCCGGTTTTTGTTTAGCTGTTAACCATAATCTGGTGTGGTTAATTGACCCACATCCCTATTAATAACGTATATTATCAAGTTAACGAATGACCGAAAATAGTGCCAGTGCCAATAATTTTGTCGAGCTATTTTTTTATTTAATTAGTCATGGTGGTTGTACGTTTGGGTTGGATGTTAGAAAAAACGCTTTATTTGCCTGCTTGTTTGAAAAGCGTCCCGGTTTTGAGTTGTAAAAATATGGTAAGCCTAGTTATACACAACGGTCGGTGAAAGGCGTTTGGACAAATCAAAACCAAAATAGTCTACTCAACCAAGATACCGACATTAAGATATCAGTCGGGATTCAGTTTGAAACCTGTAAAATCGTTTTCAACATGTGGTCGTAATGACCCAATCGGTGCAGGTTTAAAACAAACCGGTTGGTTATTTCTCTTGCTTTTGGAGGTACAACAATCCAGAAAGCATGTGGGATCAAGGTACAGGCAATCAGCCAAAACTTGCATGGAAAGCAACTTTGGAATTGCGTAATGCTGCCTACTCTATAGAGCGGTCTGTACGTAATTTTTACACATGGATTGTCACACTCAGCCCCTACAACCAGCAAATTCAGGTTCTGAATGAACAACTCATAATTAACATAAGACTGTTTTATAAGCGGTACACATCATTTAAGGAAGTAGAAAGCTGTATAATGTAAACTTGTGTGGGCTGGACTCTGCAGCACTGTGGATTGTTTTGTGCATCTCAAGTGAACTCAAGTGTGTAAGTTAACAACGTCACGAATTCCGACAACGTATCAACACTTTTTAATGGTTTGTAAAAAACAGCAAAAACATAGAAGTTGCACAATTTCCTTACGAAATGCTGAAAATGTTCATAATGAGATGGTTATAGCTTTGACTTCATTAAAGACAATTGTCGGTTAAACTACAACAAATGTACAAAGATATACAATTTATTAACAAATTAACAAGGCCCAAATACATGCGAGCTTAAGTTTGCCAATTGTCAGAAGTTTTTTGATAGTCATGTTGACAGCATTACTATATTTATCAAAGACAATCAAGAAACTGAATTAGTCGCGAGGTACACCGTTATCATCTTTGTTAAATACATAATAGGCGCATACAATTAGAAACGATTAAATACATTTTCTCCAGTACAACAGTTTATTCTAAAGAGGTAACGCTTGCATGGACACAACTCATGTTGTCATGCATGAAGTACAAGGGGCCATCTTTGCATTTGTGTATCGTATATCCAACCTCATATCCAATGCAGAACACAGCAATAAAGAGTATTATCCTAATAATGGTTCTAACTGTGATAGCGTATACCCCTGTCGTCCATGTCTTGCACGCTGCTTTACATCCATTGGTTGACTGCCGAGTAAACGTGAAAAAATGCAAAAAAAATTAAGCAATGGAAAGTTTAATTTTCCTAGTATTTCAAAATTGTTTAATTAAAGTGGCAAAGTTTTTTGATAAAGTAAATAAAAATTTGCTTGTCCGTAATAACTTTTTGCAATTGAAACCGCCAACCACACGTTCTGCGTTTTTCACATGAAATAGAAAGACAATTTTCTTTCTGGATTGAAATCGTACGTCTTCTGTCCGTATAATTTTTTTACAGAACATGATCATGATCAGAGCGTAAACCGGAGCGTAAACAGTTGAAATGAGTTCAGTTAAGTTTATTTCGCTTGATGAAAGAAAACATAGAGACACAACAGCACCAAATCAATCACCAGGCCAGAAATAGAGATATAGTAATTTCACAGGTTTCATTGCTCCGTTTTCGGGACAATATTGACAAATACCGGATCGTTCCGGCAAGAAAATTCTACTTTCATTACTGGTATAATGTAGATGGTATACACAGCAAATTTACAAGGAACTAGGAAACTGGATGATTCAATCTTAAGTGGGATGGACTCTGCATCGCTGCGAAGTGTTTAGTGAACACAATGTGTAGGTTGACAACGTCATGACTTCCGAGAACGTCACGCGTCATTTCTGGTTCCTATGTTTTACCTTTCTTAAACTGTATGTTGTACATTAGGTGGAAGGAAGACACTTTTTGTGTCGGCTATGTGACGAATTTTGGTGTGTAGCAACGTATTTACTTCTTGCACTATTCGTTTGCACAACAGTCAGTTTCTTAAAGGCAAGCAATGATGTTGTCTTACTTGTTGTGTCTGGTAATTGTAACGGCGCTTACATTTTGCACCAACGGAACTGGTAAGTAGGGTTACCTGTGGTGATTTATTAATACAGTTTGTTCTGTTTGCATGATTTTGATTACTATTTAGATCTGACAACAAGATAATCGATCGGTTTATGCAACCGCTTTGCATCGTAAAGTTGTTGGTTTTTCGACTCGGCTCTTGCACAATGAAGAAACGATAACAACGATTTGCAACAAATAAAAGTTTACAAACTTTTAACGAACAGAAACCTGTCGAAATTTTTTAAACGGGCACTTTTTTGCCAGCCATCGACAAAATTGGGGTTTTATTACAATGTATTAAATTTCGCTTCAGCGCACAAAATCGAAAGGTACGTTACGGTGGTACGGCACGCCCTGTAAATTGACGTATCGTGTACGCACATTTTAATATATACCGTACCGTTTTCTATCCTTGACAATACATGGCAATACGGTACTGTACCATACGTTACGCAGAAAAAATCACCACACGGTGCGGCAGTACGGTAGGCCTTTCGTAACGAGGTACGTGGTACGCACAACTCAATACGTATCGTAAATATGAAACCTAACTTTTCAATCAAATTGTACTTTTTGAAGAAGTGGACGAATGCTCACTCGGTACCCACAAATGTCACGTTGAAGCAACTTGCATTAATACAAACGGAAGCTACGCTTGCAAGTGTAAAGATTGGTTTGCTGGAGACGGATTCAAATGTTCAGGTTTTGCGAATTTTTTCTCGTAAAATATTGTAAAAAGCGCTGAAAAAAGTGTTTGTAACATTTCTATAGCTCAGGATGTTGGTGTGTATTTTTCCAAAAGACAGTTTCTACTTGGCGGCAACACTATCATTGACTTTTAAAAATAGAAAGAGAAGAAAAAAGGTTCAGTTTCGACGAAATTAAAAATTGCAGGTTTGGGTTTGGTTTCGGTTTAAAACCTCACCGAACCGGTTTACAGGCTTTGAACCTGATAGAATTTACAGCATATAACAAATGACCTTGGCGTACTATGTTTTATAGCGAGCATTTTCGTTTGTTGCTATTTGTGAATTCATGTATAGTTTGGATTACAAAATCAGGAGTTAAGTTCCAGATTATGTTTGCTAATGTTTCTGTTAAACAGGGTTGCCCTACATTTTTGCCCAAAAGAAGTATGCATTTGTAAACTGTGTATACAATTAAATTACAGAACCTTTGTAGTTTTATGGTATATTGATAAGTTTTTGTATGATTTAATGTATCAAAGCCTAAAGCTGCGGTTACCAAGAAAACTCAAGACAGTGTTCGAAGTCATCTTATCTGAATAGTCACTACTTGGTGGGATATAAAACTGATATGTTTTGGGGCTTTTCTTGTAAAATACAAACGACGTTTTTTGAAAAGGTTAAGAAAAATAAACTCAAAACTCAAACAGGTTTTCAGGTTTAGGTTCAATTTTAGTGCAACTCCTTGGATTTATTGCATTAGTTTGTGTGGCGTATTTGGAGGTCTTACTTTGTAAAGTGTTTTATGAGGTCAAAATCTTTGTTTGGGTTTGATATTGTGGACTTTTTAGAAACAGTAAGTCTTGACAAATTAAAAAGAAAGGTAGAACAGTGCCAGAAGTAGGTTGTGTGCTTTTGTGAAGTATTAGTAAACATTTGCAACACTTGGTATTGTTAGAAGTCCCTTTATATGTCTTCAGTGTTTAGGCACTATTGGATTTTTAACCACTATGAGTCATACCTAACCTAACTGCCAAATACTTGCAATTTGCTGCCTATAAATTTTACCTGTAAAATGATGTTGTTGTCCAGGGTACTGTAACAACAACTGCTCTCAATACTGCAACCAGATGTGTTCTGTGGGTGGTCAGTGTATGGAAGGACCAAATGGGTACACATGTTTTTGCTATGGAGGATCCACATGCAAATGTAGGCTGCAAAATGATACAATATATTGTCTTTTTGTTAGCCCGTTGAAATGTTCGTTTTTGTAGATGCAAATCCAATTGTACGAAACATCCAAATAAAAAATGTATCTGCACCAACAAATATTTTGGTTGTTTGGGAAATGGGAAATGCATACAATGCTATTGTCTCTTCCACTCCGCATATATATGTTGACTATTCTTACACAGCAGCTTATTTTGTTGATCTGATTCCAAATACCAACTACACAGTTACAATATCAGGATCTAACTATGCTGGACGAGCTGTACAGTCAGTTACCTATTTTTTTCCCGGTAATAATATTGATATTACAAGCAAATTTAAATTTTTTTAAAAAAAATTTAAAAAATTTAAAAGTAAAGGAGTAATAAATGGTAGAGCACACTTGTGTATCATTGCAGAAGTGCACACTCTAAAGAACATTTCAAGCCAAGTGGAAACAAATACAACCTCAGTAGACCTTCAATGCAACAATGATACACATTGCTGTTCAGGTTTCATGATGAATGGAACCAAGTGCCAGGGTAGAAAACCAGCAAAATTTTTATTTATTTAGCTGTGTATAAAAGTGAACTAAAATCTCCAGATATTGATGAATGTTTACTTGGAACCCATGATTGCCACATTGAAGCAACTTGCCACAATACAAATGGAAGTTTTGTTTGCAAATGTAGTAATTGGACAGCTGGAGATGGAAAAAACTGCTTTTGTGAGTACAGTTGAAATAAATCAACTAGATTCATCCATTTTTGCAAATAAAACTTGTGTGTTTTCTTTGTTATAGTACTGTAGGTACCATACGTGGCTTTGCTGAATAATTTAAAAAATAGATTTTCTTTGTTAGATTATTGCAGTTCAACATGCCTCTATTGTAATACCGGAAATTATTTTCAAAGGACATGTCAACAAATTAATGGGGGTAAGTAACATTAGAGTTGGTATGTTGATGCAGATGTTTTTGGTGACCATACCGAATAAAACTCTTTAAAGAAATTATATTTATTTGTTAAGTGGAAGTTNTTTCCTTGTTTCATTTATTTGCATATTTCTTCTGCTTTTCACGTATTTGCTTTCGTGTTACTTTTTCCACGTTCACATGCTTGTGATTGTTTTTGTGCACTTTAACCGGCCTCAAAGTTAGGGGTGGCTGACAAGGTGACCCCAGGGTCTTTCGCCACCCCGCTGCTCGAAGAGCGCGAAATAAACTAAACTAAACTAAACTAAACAAATAAAAAGTTTTAATATTCATGTCAACTATAACAAAGAAGTGATGAAAACAATATTTTTGCACATTAAAGTTAACAAATCCATTTTGGTCTTTTCATAAAAAAAATTTCCAAATAAAACAGGACTTATATATGTCGCAGCACTCTGTTTGATTTTTTTAACCAGACAGTATACATAAAATTATGTTATTTATATGATGTTTTACATATTTTTTTGCTCACTAAAACCTATTTTGCAAGACAAACATTTCATTGTTCAAAAGACAAATTTGTTTGCTGAAAACTTCAACTGCATATTCATTTTTTGCTCCAATATTTGTTAAAATGTCTTCAATTTAATAGATCCAAAAACTCATCACTTAAGAGTTGCATGGAAGAATGACACTGCTGCTGTTCTTCTATGGGAGCAAGGCCCTTCATGGTACACTGATATTACAATCCACAGCGGGAACTGGAGTGCTTATTACTTGGATCGTTTTAAACAAATCTCATTTACAAACCTTGAACCAAACACATCATACTCTGTTGAAGTGTACACAAACTTGTACCCCAAACGTTTACAAAAATACATTTATTTTATAACAGGAAAGTACCACAGTGTTGCTTATGTCAAAGAGTGTTTCAAATTGTGTAACTACTACAGGCAGCAACCAAATTTGAGTTAATTTTACCAATGATATTTTCAGTAGACATAAGAAATTTGAAATTTGTTTTGAAATCACTAATTCAATGTGTTATGTCAAAGTATAAAAGTTTTGCATTACTGTCAACCTATTATTGGGTAGTAAGACTATTGTGGATATCAGCACAATATGTCCTAATGTTCCAACTGTTCCAAGCGAATTTGTATTTAATGTTGTGTTGCATTAGATTTGGTTAATTATTTCAGATGTCAAACCAACACTCAGCATGAGCTCAACTGTATTAACAATTTATACAGCTCATTATAACAACCTTACTAAGACATGTATCAATGGGTATGAACTAATAAATGGATTATGTCAAGGTTTGTATTTGTTTGTTTTGTTAGAAATCTGCAAGAACATATTAACTGTTTATCAGATATTAATGAATGTTTACTGGACACAAATGATTGCCATATAGAAGCTACCTGTCACAACACCAATGGAAGTTATGTTTGTGAATGTAAAGACTGGTTTGTTGGAGATGGAAAAGTTTGTTCGGGTAAATACAAGTTTGTTTGTATTTGCTCCCCAAGGGCTTTGTTAGATTGTGTATGTTTTATGTGTTTTACCTCACATGAAAGTCAACTAAAATAGTTTGTACAACTTTATTTCTGTCAATATTGAGAAGATCTTAAGTTTTTGGTGATGTCTATAAATGTGGAACAAAATGGTGAAGCAAGCTGACAGTGATGATAATTTTAAAAAACCAAAACACCGGTTGATAAAACTTGTTTCTCTCAGGATATTGCAATGGTCTCTGTGGACATGGTAGATATTGTCGCCCGGGGGCGAATGGATACACATGCTTTTGCAAAGCAAATTGCACGGGTAATTAAATTTCTTTGTTTATACCTAAAGTCTGACATGTATCAAGAAAAACGCATAATGTACTAATAGCAGAAACAATCAAGTCAAAGCTCAGGTAACTGTGGGACACAATGTAAAACAATTTACGGAATGTACAATATTTGCCTACACCACCACTTTCAACCTAAAAACTTTTTAATTCAAGAACTTATACTTGCCGTACTTTGAGAGAAACATTGGACTGTGCGACTTTCACATTCAAGTCAGCATTTTCGGTTGATGTAACAAATCGTTTCAATTATATTTGATTAACCGGATTATTTTCTTAACAAGTAATAGGCTATGGTATTTGGGATTTTCAATTCCTATGCAATAAAATGGATTATGTGATTAACCGGTATGCATTATTAAATTCAGAAAGTCCTATCTTGTTGGACCTACAGCTTGTATGGAAAACATCCTCAAGCCTTGGGTTTACCTGGAGAACTGGAAACGCAGTTCGCAACTTAGCAGCATTAACTGGCCCTGGTGTTGAAGAGTGGGAACGCAATTTTAATCGAGCTGTTTTTGTAAATTTAAAGGCTGGAACAAAATACAAAATAAAAGTTACAGCACTCAACTCTGCTGGAAATATAACGATCAGTAAACATTTTTATACTGGTAAGACAAATGAATTTGTTACATATTTTGAGGTCATAGCAACTATTCTATTGTTTTGAAAAGATGATTCAACAAATTTAACAAGTATAATATCCAAACCCATTTCAAGCTGTAATAACAATAACACACATTGCTGTTCTGGATATAAACGAAAAAATGGAAGTTGTGCAGGTATGTTTGTAGTTAAGTAAACTTTAATAACAAAGTAATTGTTCAGCGAAGCGGGATTTGCACATGCCAGGCTCTAAATTTAGCAAGGGCTGGCAGTTCCCTTCCAAATATAGTGTTATATTACTACCTTGACAGATATTAACGAATGCACTGATGGAATTCACAATTGTCATGAGGAAGCAACTTGTTTTAATCATGAAGGAAGTTTTACTTGTCAATGTAATTCAGGGTTTTCTGGTGATGGTAACACTTGTATCGGTGAGAAAATCTTTATTTGGTGTTCAGCTAAGAATGCTTTATTATGGGTCCCCTTCCTGAAGGGGACACATATTGGTTTCACTCCGTTTGTTTGTTTTTTTTTCTTTTTTTTTTTGTTTTTTTTTTTTCTACCCCGAGCTTGTCCATGTCGTTTTGCCATGAAATGTTTGGTGGATTTGGGGGAAACTTTTACAGCTGGTAGATATGACCATGAAGTTGTGCCATCTGTTTCATTTGACCACATAGCCCCAGTGGTTACCCCACCAGCCCCCTAAAATGGGGCAAATAGTTAAACAATTACCGAATTGGATGAAATTTGGACAGTTTGTATAACATGTCATTGTGGTGCAATAGTTAATGTTTTTTACCCTTGTAGGCCAAGCAGTTACCCCACCAGCCCCCTACAATGTGTACTGTTATTTAACAATGTCCAAAGTTGATGCAGCTTGGACAGTTTGTAACACATGTTGTTGTGGTACGCTGAATGCCTTGTTTACATCTATAGCCTGGGCATGTTCTCAGAAAAATGCAATATGTAGAACTTTGCATGTGTGGGGACCCATGCGTTTCTGCCAGCGGAAACAATCTTGTCATAAATAGCGCAGGTAACTGAGACCCAATGTAATATAATGTGGGGAATATGTAATGTTTTAATATCTGGTAATAGTATGTATAGAATGTCTATATATGGTAAGCCACCCTTCTAGTTTATACTATAACACACAAATAGACCATAGGCAGCAATATTAGTTGTGAAATTCATCAGGATTTTTTGTTGATAAAATCACCATTTGTTATGGGTCCCCCTCCTTTTTACCCAAAAATATTCAGTTTTTTGTTAACATGCGTTTACTATAGCCATACAAATCCAAATGTATTACAATTCAAAATGTACATTTGTAGGATCCTCCTTATTGGTTGTTCAAAATATAAGCCTGGTTGGTCGAGCATTTACCTTTACAGCTGCAAATACGTGTTTAAATGTTAACTGTTTTGGCCCAAATGCGAAACGATGTGAGGAAGTGATTGACAAGTTTATGATGCAAGTGGCATAATGCTTAGCGGTTGGTAACAGGCTGCTACTTCACAAATAAACAGGTGTTTACTCAGGGTGCCCAGGTGGGCAGTTCGCTGATTAAATCAGAACTTTAATTTTTTTTTGCTATTTTACGATGCAGAAGACAGTGCGGCACAACAAGTTATTTAATCGTTTTTGTTTTTAGTCCTGCCACATGGTCAGTATAATCAATACTATGTTGTATTTATTACACATGCAACAACTCCCACCACATATAAAGAGATTGTCATGTTTTATGACATGCGAATCCCAGCTGTTGACACTGAATGCATTTGCTAAGTAATGCTGTAGCAGAAGATATGTTACAATAACTTTGCATTCATTTACAGTTGTACTCTCTTGTACAGTAGCATGTAAGCTTACATTTGGTAGGTCAAAAAGCGTAATGTTGTTGTTGGATTTAAAGCCCGTTGCTGAAACCGCATTGGAATGGGTCATTTAGAGGTTGTTGTGCAGTTTGCTGCGGCTCAGCCAAAGTTCACTGCAGGTCAAACTATTGGTTTGTGTGGCTGTGTTAAATCATGCCTTCGACATTGTTCTGGCTATTAACATGATGTAAGAATTGATTTAGTTTATAAATGGAATTGAACTTCTGCTTAAATTTTTAAAACTGATACCTAAACTGAACACACTACTATATTCTAAAATTGCATGTGTGTTGAGACCCATATGTTTATGCCAGCAGAAACAATGATGTTATAAAATGCCAAGGGAATTGGAACCCAATATAATGCGGGTTTTAAATATATATCCAATGTAATAAAGGAAATGGTAAATGTGGAAAATATCATTTAGGAGTTGTAGTGTATATGGAATAAAAACATGGAGAATGCCACCTCTCTATTTCTGTCTGAAGGGAGCAGGGACCTATATAAGATCAAATCCTAAAATGTTCCTTATTCAACATAATAATATTGTGGTATTCAAGTACCCATAATTGTTGGTATGGTTAAAATGTTATTTCAAACTTACTTGTTTTGTTCAGTTTCTGTAAAAATAACATGTACATGCTCTTTTTTTGTTAAAAAGTAGTCTCTCTGTAATGACTACATTAATTGGGAAAAGCAAACTTTAATGTGTTTAGGTGTTTGCTACAACCATGATTTATACATATACGGCTACTTCGTTCAACCCTATTCATTGTATTATGATGACTCTTATTTTTGGATTACTTGTCCTTATTATGGTGAATGTAATTATGGTGTTTTGGGATCAATTTGCAAATGTATAGTTCCTTCAAAATGCACTGGTAGGTTTGGAGCATTGCAATGAACAGACATGCAAACTGTTACATAAGTTTTATTTGTTGCAGCCAAGCTTTGTTGTCTAGAAGTGGTTTCACAATCTCAAACACATTTGACTTTTGACTGGGATAGAATAAATAAAGATCAGAGTTACTCTTACAATGTGGAACTGTGTACTACAAGTGACTCCCAAGTGGTTGCAAACTACACCAATATCCATCAGTCTCGTGTGACATTTGGTGACTTGATACCTGGCACAGAGTATACAGTATCTGTGTTTGTGTCTCCGTCATACTCTGCCAGTGACAGAATAAATTTTACAATAGCAGCAAGTAAATAAACATTTGTTTACAGAATAGTACTTGTATACTTTTAGCACCAGCCAACGATAATCATGCATTCGTATGCTTGTATTTTTTCCATGTACTTTGTAGACACATGTATTTTCTGTCCTGATGCTTGGATGAAATCCTTTACAGCAAAGCTCCTTTAAAATTACTAATATTTTATGTTATCTGTTAGATGATTGGTTTTTGTTTCTAGCATCAGCATTTGGAACTAATGTCTCAGTTCTATCAGTTGGTGTTCATGACATCACTATTGTGTATGATGCAATTGTGGGAGCAAAACAGTATCAAATTGTTTATCAATCTGGTGAGTTTTTAAAAACATTCTAGATAATAAAGTATGAAGGCTTTGCCTAGGAGTCTGTGTTAGTGTTAATCACTGCAAAGAAGAAAATACAACTTTCCTATACAAAAAGAGAGTATTCGCAATAGAGTGCATCCAAAATATGCAAAAATTGATCTGTTGAACATTGTGTTTCAATTTGCATGAATATAATTTTGTGTTGCAGCTTCCTGTTGAAACTGTAGTCAGCTATAAAATCTTTTCTTTTAGAAAATGATTCAGAAAGTGTTTTGACAAACAGCACAAACTATATTCTTTCTTGTTTGCTGGAGAACACACAATACAACATCACTGTGTATGCTGTTTATGAGTCAACCATTGGAGAGCCATCGACACCAGTCTTAGTTGTTACAAGTATGTATAAATAAATATTTTAAAACAGGGGTCTCAAACTCAAATGTCTTTGAGGGCCATATAAAAACTTTAAAGTAACTCAATGGCCGCACTATGGAAAGTTGTGCTGAAGTAATTTTGCAAATGTCAGACACTATGCTTGCTCTTTTATCAGTATGTTACTGCGCTTAGGTAATTTGCATGAAATTTTGCGTAATTTTTTTGGATACAGCTATCACACTTCTTTAAACACGATAGAACAACGTGATCTACAAAATATAGCAAGGTGAAAGAGTTGGCTGTGCAGCTATCTTTAGGCCTATTTACAAGGGACAATGGCACTTCAGTGATGCAACAATTACAATAGTTGGTTTTTATCAGGTAGGGTTCTCCTTTAAAACCTTGCATCTATTTCTAGCTTTATGTACTTTGGAATAAATGTTTCATGTTGACTCTCTGACAAGGCACATTAATTGGCCTCAAGTGAAACAAATCACTTTCAAAATGCTTCACGGGCTGCACAAAAATACTTGCCTGCTGCATGTTTGAGACCCCCGTTTTAAAAGAATACCTAGTTCTTTCGCTTGTTGTAATAATATGGTTTATGCTTTCAGAGAATACACCAGGAAGTATTACAAAAGCTAATTGTGAATTCACAAATCCCTGCCATTCAAATGCAACATGCCAAACTAAATCAGAGATTTACATGTGCACATGTAAAGATGGCTTTTCAGGCAATGGAAGGTGTTGTTCTGACATCGATGAATGCAATCTGAACACAGACAATTGTAATGACAACGCTATTTGTACAAATACATTTGGCAGTTATATTTGTAGCTGTGAAAACGGATTTACTGGAACTGGAACGAATTGTACAGACATTGATGAATGTATTTTTACCACAGACAATTGTCCTAACAATGCAACTTGCAAAAATACAGTTGGCAGTTATATTTGCAGCTGTGAAAATGGATTTTCTGGGAATGGAATAAACTGTAAGGATATTGATGAGTGTGAAATGACTGATAGTTGCCATAACAATGCAACATGTGGCAACACAATTGGTAGTTATTCATGTGAATGCAAATCTGGATTTGTTGGAAACGTAAGACAATGTAATGATACTGATGAGTGTTTTGAGATGACAGATAATTGTCATATCAATGCAACATGCACGAACACAATTGGTAGTTATTCATGTGAATGCAAATCTGGATTTGTTGGAAACGGAAGACAATGTAATGATATTGATGAATGTTCAGAGATGATAGATAGTTGCCATAGCAATGCAACATGCACAAACACAATTGGTAGTTATTCATGTGAATGCAAATCTGGATTTGTTGGAAATGGAACACAATGTAATGATATTGATGAGTGTTTTGAGATGACAGATAATTGCCATAACAATGCAACATGCACAAACTCAATTGGTAGTTTTTCATGTGAATGCAAATCTGGATTTGTTGGAAATGGAACACAATGTAATGATAC
>QXVZ01011085.1:0-18320 GCA_008931825.1 Phallusia fumigata | reverse complement strand
AAAACAGCAACATTGTTTATAAATTTTCCATAGCACTCTCAGTACCTGTCGATTGTATCTTTGGGGTTCTTCACCTCTATCATTTCTTCCACCAAATCTTTGTTGCTGCCTTGGGTCAGGTCCAGGTTGTCTTCTAGAGTTGCCCCTGTGATCATGGTATTCTGGCTCGGGTGGTCTTCTGGAATTTCCTCTTCTGCTGTCATATTGCTGCTCAGGTTGTCTCTGTTGTCTACGTGGTTGTGGGTAGTCACCACCATCCCAAGCTTCATCCATGTGAGCATGATGGTTATAGTTCTTATTACCCTTGTTCTGGAAATGCATACATCCCATTGCAATCACAGTAAAAGGCAAATGTTTAGTAGTTTATGCACAAATTTGAAGAAATTTTAATGACCCTTTCTTGACCAAACAAGGAGGAACAAATTTTTGACAGAAAAAATCACAGTGAAAACAATGCGTCCATAGAAACCAGTCCATGTTTCTGACCACAAGCATTGGTTCATGTTAGCAATATATATGTTTTCCTGTGTTAAGTGAGTGCCATTGAATCTTTCTTGTTGTTAACAAGCTGATAATTTCCCTTAAGTTTCCACAAGAAAATTGATAAAATGTTAGTTAATATCAAGAAATTTGACTGAGCCGCATGTGACTCACAAGTTGTACCATCAGTTAAGGGATAAAATTCTGCATTTCAGCAGGAATTTCTCCTAGATTTTTATTTAGTGTCAACACTTATAACTCCACAGTTGTCAAACTTTTTATTCAAACAGAACAAATAGCTAGACGCCATGCTATTCGTATGTGTTTCTGTTTTAGTTATAACCAAATCTGTTTGTGATTTTAGTGACACATGCCAATAATTTGCTGCAACAGGCACATTATGGACAGTGACCAATGCCCACAAAATATTGCCCAATTTAAACATACGAACTTAAAAAAATCATTACCGGTGTTCTTGAAGGCTCTTTTTGTGGACTGTCAACTGATCTCCCCACAGCCAGAGCATGTCTGTAAAAAACATATGTCAGCAAAAAATTTTCAATCCAGATTTTAGTTGGCTTTTGGCAACCCACTGTATAACTACAAACGAGTTAAGTTTATTTTGCTTGGTGAAACGAATCGTAGCAAGTAGCCACACAATTGCACAAAAACAATCACGAAGTCGGAAACAGCTGCATAATGAAGAAAAGCTATGGAGCGCAAAAAAGTAAAGGACACAATTGGTGTATGTTGCGGGTCATTAAAGGTGCTATGTGGCAAGGACTTGCATTTCAGGGGGACCTAAGATCACCTGTGTTAAGAAGATTTTGAAATAGCAGTATGTAATAGGTAAAGAAATGTGTCAACATACTTTTTGTCTTCCTCAATAAGTTTGTGACGTCTTTCTAATAGTTGATTTTTCTCCCGTAGAAGTTTAATTTTTAGATTAATTGCTTCTTCTTTAACAGAATCATCCATATTAATATGTATGTTTTATCAGATGTACAGCTACAAAAGTTGTTATATACCTGTGGCTAGAATACAGATAGAAAACATGAGGATATTAGCGAAATGTTATTGTTTTTAAAATTGGGATATAGTCTAATAAGCATATTTTTGCAAAAAAAACACCTTTTTGCAAAAAATAAAAATTCGTTTCACCTCCCATTCAACACCTTACATGCAGTAGGAAGTTTTCTGTTAAAAATGAAAAGCCAGAGTGCAAAACCATTACAAACCCAACACAGTGTCAGTATAAAGCAACCTGACAGTGCCAGTAACAGGTCATGCTTTGTTGTAAAACCTGTGGTAAACTGGAACGATTGGCAGCCATGTTGTTGTTTTTTGCTTTAAACTGTTTACAAACAGTTAAACACGCTTTNTGACAGTGCCAGTAACAGGTCATGCTTTGTTGTAAAACCTGTGGTAAACTGGAACGATTGGCAGCCATGTTGTTGTTTTTTGCTTTAAACTGTTTACAAACAGTTAAACACGCTTTTACACAAGGGTGGATAATCTTCTGGCTTAGCTGTGCAATAGAAAAATGAATTTGGGAAATGCATTAATTTTCATTACCAACTGGGTGTGTCATAGTTTGCTAACTCCTTCCTGACACTACCTAATTTGAATATCGCAGTTGTATTTTTTAGTGATAAAACACCACTGCCATTATTGTGCTATGAGCAGTAAGCACTCGTTGGTTCTCTGAGTCTGACGTCACAGTTCTGTCTGGGAGCTTTTTCTCCGTCCCTGTGCAGTCGAGCTAAAACCACACACACCAAAAAAAATTGTCATAAACTTCGTGATACGAGGTTTTACTACCTGGCGTATGGAATTTCCACGATCAGTCAGTCCTCCAAAAGCGTGCGTTAATTTCTATCATTTGACAAGAGAGTTCAGTACCGACTAACGAACTTCGCGATGGGCAGAAACTAAACGCAAAAAACTGATTGAAAAAGGTAATGTTTTCGGTTTAGAATTACAGTTCGGAGGTCGAAACCAACAAAGTACAGTTTGCAATTTGACAAAGCACCCTACCTTTAGTATGCGGCGCTGGGTTAAGAGACACATCTTCGGGGCCGCCAGCAGAAAGTTTATCAAGCGGGAGCAAATCTGTGTTCATGGCCTCTTAAATCACGTAAGAAAAAACAAATGTTGGGGGCTGAGTCAACTTCAATGGTGGCGTGTGCCGCATGCAAATGCAGCGCCTGAGCTTTTTACGTTTTTTTGTTAAGTTTGGTTGAAAGGCGCCGCCAGTGCAAAAAGTTGTAATGTACACCCTAAACACATTTAAACCCTGACCTGCATGAAAACTAACATTATACCCGCTACTTTTTGCCACAAAAACAAGTAAGTGAACACATTACAAGAAAAAGCCAAGGGTTGAAACACTACTTAGTACGTTTGCAATGTTATTCTTGTATAATTGGTAACATTGCCTTTCTTGTGCCATGTGAAAACGGCCTGGTATACTATAGAAAGTACTGCTGGATCAACATGTGTATTTTGTAAACTTTATCAAATATAAGCCTATCTCAAATGTAAATTTCATCAAATATAAAAAAACAGTNATTACCAACTGGGTGTGTCATAGTTTGCTAACCCCTTTCTGACACAGTACCTAATTTAAATATCGCAGTTGTATTTTTAGTGATAAAACACCACTGCCATTATTGTGCTATAAGCAGTAAGCACTCGTTGGTTCTCTGAGTCTGACGTCACAGTTCTGTCTTGGAGCTTTTTCTCCGTCCCTGTGCAGTCGAGCTAAAGCCACAAACACCTAAAAATTTTTCATGAACTTCATGATACGAGGTTTTACTACCTGGCGTATGGAATTTCCACGATCAGTCAGTCCTCCAAAAGCGTTTGTTTTGTGTGCGTTAATTTCTATCATTTGACACGAGAGTTCAGTAACGACTAACGAACTTCGGGATGGGCAGAAACTAAACGCAAAAAACTGATTAAAGAAGGTAATGTTTTCGGTTTAGAATGAAAGTTTGGAGGTCGAAACCAACAAAGTGCAGTTTGCAATTTGACAAAGCACCCTACCTTTAGTATGCGGCGCTGGGTTAAGAGACACATCTTCGGGGCCGCCAGCAGAAAGTTTATCATCCGGGAGCAAATCTGTGTTCATGGCCTCTTAAATCACGTAAGAAAATACAAATGTTGGGGCCTGAGTCAACTTCAATGATGGCGTGTGCAGCACGCAAATGCAGCACCTGAGCTTTTTACGTTTTTTTGTTAAGTTTGGTTGAAAGGCGCCACCAGTGCAAGTTGTAATTGTACACCCTAAACACATTTAAACCCTGACCTGCATGAAAACTAACATTATACCCGCTACTTTTTGCCACAAAAAAAGTAAGTGAACACATTACAAGAAAAAGCCAAGGGTTGAAACACTATTTAGTACGTTTGCAATGTTATTCTTGTATAATTGGTAACATTGACTTTCTTGTGCCATGTGAAAACGGCCTGGTATACTATAGAAAATACTGCTGGATCAACATGTGTATTTTGTAAACTTTGTCAAATATAAGCCTATCTCAAATGTAAATTTCATCAAATATAAAAAACAGTGAGCAGTAGTTCATTTCCTGTCATTTTAACATACAACTGAGAGACCCAACAGAGAAAAGCTCACCAATAGTTGATGCAGGACAACAAGTACATATATAAGCTGTTGCTGCCAGGCATAGTATAAACAAGGTTAACAGTTCATAGAAAACATACATATGCTGTAATAACCTCTTTTAAAACTGTATGTGGATCGTTGAGTAACATGTGTAAAATTTATGGGGCCAGATATCGCACACTACACACACTGTCACATGAGTAAAATTAGCCAATTTTTCTGTATCTTTAAAAAAAACGTTTGGCAACACTCAACACAGGTAGGTTTCATGAACTTATACCGGCAGGCCTTTTATTTTAACAGCGACCGGGACCGTTGTACATCAGGGGTTTGCAAATCAATTAGAAGTTCAGTGGAAGGTGGAGCAAGATTTTGTGATACTTCATGCAAAGACGGGCGGTTGTTGGTGGGCGCAAGGTCCAGCAAATTTGTGTAGGCATCCGAGTTTGGCCCAACATCAACTAGAGGGGAAATTGTTCGTTTTGAAGATCGCAGTCTTCTAGCTGCAGCCGGATCAACGAATGGAGGTGGGGTTTCCATTAGTAAGTCGATTGGGTTGTATCTTTGGGACTGCAGATCCGCAGGGGTTTTGGAATAAGTGCTGCCTAAAGGTTTTAAACAGAACAAAAAAGGTCATCCTCTAACAATGAGATAAACAAACCTGATAAGGCTTACTGTCCTGTACAACAAATATATATGACACAGTTGAGTCCAAGACTAAATTCCATGAACCAACATAAAAAATCAATGCCATACGGCCAAACATTAATTACATTTAGTACTTTAGGATGAAGATAACTTGTCAATGACTTATTTACCATTTAAGTGAGCAAAACAAATGCCCAATCCAATTCTTTAAGCATATGTTGTTACTTGTTACTCACCTAGTTCATCACCGACTGATACCAATCTACTTGTAGCAACATGTGGAGTGGTCGGTGGACTATTTTCCATGTCTGAGAGATCAAGAAGCTCAAATCCCAATGTTGATTTATTGACAGAGAAGATGTCAGACTTATTCAACATTGAATCAACATTCTCCATGTCTAAACACAGTTGCCATAATCGATAAAACGCTCCCACTCTCAATAACCTTCAGTGCTTTAAAAACAGGATTGTAAATGGGAGGGTGGTTTCCTCAATGTTGACATTACCCATACACTATGACGGAAAGAAAATGGTTTTATGTGTCCTAAATTTTTATTGCAAAGCAAAAAGAGAAGAAAAAGCAAAGGCATTTAAGGTACTTGCTAGGGGGTATATACCATCTGCAAACGTGATACACAAACTTGGAGAACAAGAAATCAGAGTAAAAATGGTAAGCTGCATGCAATTATTTAAAAATGCTATCAAACTTTTATGTACCAACAGTTTCATAGACCAACTCAGAACTGGATGTTGGTGATCAACAGCCTAAACATCAGTGCTTTGTACAACAACGTGCAATATTTACTATGAAGTTTTACCTGTATTAGGTGACAAATTGAATGAAGGTGAGGTGTCAGAACTGCTACTATATTCTGGGGTGAGACAAGGAGAAATAAAGTCATGGGCATACAGTTGTTTAGCAGGGGTCTGGTAGTCATGCTGATCACTGTTCAAATCTAAGATAAATAAAAAATTGTTTACAATTTCAAACACAACAATTGTGCCAACAAAAATAGACCTGACAGTAAAACAGTCCAAACCAATGGTTTTTATTAATTTTTGTACCATGTGTAATTCAAGATGGCCTAATCAATCTCTTCCTAAAACTTTAATATCAGCAGTGGTCCTAAAGACCAGGAAAATGCTGGAAACTAAATCGGGCAGCTATTATTAGGATGAAAACTAGTTAAATGTTACCAGCTGATTCATCAGTTAAAAAATGTATGTGTATTTGCTTGTGTGCTTATTTTAATTATAAAATGGCCACCAACCTTCAGTTTCTGGCACAGGTGTCCCCGATGATTCACTGTACCCTTGCGATGATGATGAACTGACATCTTCATTGTCTGACACTAAAATGTCGTTTTGATTAGAACGCACTAAAAACAAGAATTCTATAATGGTTGGTTATAAGGTATACCTATTGGTGAAAATGATGATTGATCCTTTAATGCTTTCAAGTGTTCTGATAATTTGGTTGAATTTGATGAGTCTGAACATTCTATAAATCAAAAAATATAAAAACAATACATTAAAAAAACATAGGGACAAGTTTGTTTAATGAGGCAGAAAAACACAGTTGCAAGCTATTTTTGGCAGATTATAAACCTCTGAATTAAAAACTAATAAACATATCACATCAAACTAAAGTAGCACAAATATATACACACAGACTACAAAAGTTTCATTCAAACAATTTTTTTACATGCCTTCTTTGTGAAAGGAAGTTGGAGGTGTTCTTTGTAGTTTATCAAGGGAAACAAATGCAGTTCGATCTGCAAACATATTGTGATGAAAGTAAAAACAAATTTTTCAACAAACTTAACATAATATATATGTACCAAGTTGTGATGATGTATCTTGTTGATAAACAAGTGTTGGACTTTCCAGTGAATTTGCATCCACAGTGCAGTTAACGATCTGCGATGAATATTGAAATTTGTATAGTATTTGGTAATGAAAAGATTGTTTCTTCTTTTTATACTGATCCTCAAACACTAGTTTTAAAGTGTTTGCCTAAATATTTGTCACTGATGGAAAACAAACAAATGCAAATAAAGTTTAACACACTGGTAAAAAGTTGTAAAATTATATAGTCCTAAAAAAGTTGATAGAGTTACACTTTATATGCATGTCAACTTCAACTTGTGAAGGTAAATTGGTCCTTTAACAAACTTAGTAAGAATGCACAAAAATACAATTGTGTGCTAAGGACCAACCTGTTCGATTAATTTGGATTCTGCTGCAGATGTTTCTTTCAACTGTTCGTGAATAGGTTTGCTAGCCCCCCATGAAGGTAAGGGTGATGATGGTAAGGACAAAGACTCTCTTCCCTTGACTTTCCGTTGAAATGAGGCCTTTCTGTGTGTATCTGATAAACAATGGGAGTTGAGGCTATTTTGCTAGATAATGCCAGAATAAAATTTGCCCAATACACACACATCCCACAGATAAAAAGCTCTCTAACAATTGCTGAAACATTTCAGTTTTTACCTAACTTTCAATGACAAATTTGTGTTGTGATCTTTAAATGACAATTTTAGCCTCATTTACAAATCTCCCTTGATGGCAAGTACAAAAAAAGGAAGGCCAACCTAGTAGAGAAGAGCGTTTTAACTTGTCGTCCACCCTTGCATGCATTATTGGAGTTTAACTGAATTTAAAACTTAAAAACAACCACACAAACCTGGAGTAAGAGACATTAGCGTTTGTCTTACAACTGGCAATGATTGATCAAAATTAATTCGCTTGTGAGTTCCTTGCACCACTACAGGCTTGGGTAGCGACATTCTGGAACTTGGAGGCTTGTATAAGGAAACTCTGGGTGATTTGTAAGCTGGTAACATGTCTTGTATAGAGATATTCCATGCTTGTGAAGCAGAGGTGGTGTCAAGGTCTACAGGACTCCTTTCAGATTTGTTAACATCAGTTTTCTTCGGAGAAATGAGGTCTTCCAAAAATGACAGGTCATGATGTTCTAAAATCAAGTTTTAAAAATCCATAATTTAGGATGTAGAAACATCAAATCACTAAAAGTACAAGTTCAGGAACAATTTATGAATGTATTTAAACAGGTTTTATTCTGAAATAAATCATGTTTGGTATGCAGTAGTGTCAGTGAATGGACAATATTCCGACATAGGTTGTCCAGAATGAGCCCCAAGTAGCATGTTGTTATCGTTTCTTACCAGCTTTCACTTGTAAATGCTTGGCCACTATGACATGGCCTACATCTGCATTACATGCAGGTAATATATTTATTGGGATGTAGTGATACCAGCATCACAAAACCGAAGTGTAAATCAAACATCATTTCACCTGCTGGTAATAAATATTTTTGTGCCAGGCCTTGGGTCTTGAGAGGTGACTGCATTTCATGGGGTGAAATTTCCTTTTTTTCTGACTCATCATCATCCAATGAATCCTGCAATGCTTCTACAAACCCAACTTAGGTAAAACACATTCGCAAAAAATAATTCACTAATTTTACCAGGTGAGACTTCAGGTTGAGTTGATAAATCTTTTTTTTGTTCATATATTGCTTGCAGTTTTGCTTTGTGTTCAGCAGTTCGCAGCTCCAGAAAACTGTTGGATGATTCCAGGACTTTTCTGTGCATCAAGACAAAGCTTGGACAACATATACTTAAACAAGCAAAAAAATATTTAAATGATAGTAAACAAGTAGTAAAAATCAATGATAAACTAGAAGGGTGAATTTTACCATTCCACATACACTAATTTCATACAAATCCAACAAACATTTCATGGCAAATGTACAAGACACAGGGTAAAAAGCGAAAACAAAGAGATCCCTTCTGGAAGAGGCCCATCACTTGATACAAACAAGTACATTGCACAGACCAATGGTGCAACATACAGTCACACATTGCACATCCCTGACATTGTTTAAAAATTAAAGATGATGACTATGACCAGTGTAGGTTTTGTTTTTTTACCTGACATCACATACTTTCTCGACTTCGCCACTGTGTAAGTTTTTCTGGACATCCAAGAAAGACCTGTGCTTTTCAAAATTTGGTATTCCGTCTGGGATAAAAGGTTTGAAAAACGTGTGAAAAGAAGTTTGACAGCCAATTAAGCTTACCCTCATGGATTTTGTCAGCAATTAATGTAAGAGATAGGTTGCCGAGGGAGACAAGACTTGTCAAATTAACTTTTCCTCCTTGATACAAACTGGTTCCAATGGTCTAAAATGCATTTTATTGTTGAGAAAGCAATTTACGGTTTCCAATGGTCTCAACAAAAAGACAAGCCAGTAGTTGTGTGTACTTAATAATGGCTACAGCATTTGTTGAACTGTAGCAAGTGTTCTACACAGGAACTGGTTTGTACTTTTTTATCGGAACATTTTATTGTTACCTTGAAAATCATAACGTTGAACTACATATCTACAAAAATGGATTAAGGGACAATAAGGCCCAACTAATACCTGATAAATTTCCTCTTGGCATTGATCTAAAAGTTTTGCTGGAACTTTCACACACAAATTTTCAGAGTCAATCTTGTGAACATTTTTCTCACTGATTACGGTATTGAGGACTTCTCTCTGTAAAGTAAGCACACACTGCTAACAGAAGTAGAAAAAATAATATGCGAAAAATATTATTTATTTGCAATACAAGCTTGATGATGTCAATTACCCCAGTTTGATTAACACACATAATTCTTTTCCCATTTAGTTGTAATAGAACAAATAGTTGCTTTTTAAAATGTTTTAAACTTACAGGGTAGTTTGTTTCATTTAGGGTGGTGGAAAGCCTTTTCCACATTGATCTGGCCATTTCAACTTTCTTCTTGACTTCACTATTTCGCAATTTTCTGAATTCTTTCAGTTTTCTGGATTAAATTTCAGGAGTTTGATATTAACAATTTCACTACAATGATGCCATTCTTTAGTCTACAATTTTAATAACCATGTATATATGTAGCTGGGTTTATACTTAAATAATTAAAAGTAGTTGGTGTCCACTTTTTAACGGCTGCACAAATTGGTTTTTGAGTAAAATGTCTACAGCTGGGCCATTTTTAAAGCTGAATCAGTACCTACAAACAGATACTTGTAGTAATGTATGCAGCAGAAAAGCTGGGTATTTTGGAAAATATATTTTTTCGAATTCAGAACATTGAATGCAAGTCTTATATTAGTCTTCTGATTATGACTTTATATTCCATACATTTTTAACCATGTCAAGTGACCACTTTTTTATCGTTGCAGAAATGAGCAACAGCCAACAGAGTATGTGTCGACTAGCCTGTTACACACAGAATCACTAAGCAGTGATATCATCAACATGACATGCAAAGTCACTAACATATTGACATTATTTGTAAATCGGCACAATGCATTCACAAGGTTGCTGATGCCTCCTCTGAACAATCTTAGAAATGTCATACTTCGTATTCATCACACACTGTTATTTGAAGGATGTTTAACATAAATGCAATTGTAACAAAACCACTACATTAGACATGCAGTGACCTTTCCGATCTGATTCCATGCTTGTCTAGAATCTGGGATCGTCGTAACAGCAATTTCTTTTTAATTTGTTGCAGCAGGTGATATTGCTTGATTTGCTGTCTGTTACAAGAAACTGGAATCAAGTATTTAACTTTAAAGCAACTAAAACATTTTGGTGTAGTTACTCTGTAAAAAGTTGTAAATCCACATCACTGCTTCTTGAGTTTTGCATTTCAGAGTGCAGATTTTTAAACTCGTGCTGACAAAATGAATGTATGGCACTTTGCTGGATTTTGTGTAGTCTCTTATCACTGCTAAGAGCAGTTGGCATTAAAATTCTATTTGGATTGAGTTTTCCTGTAAACATTTTTGCATTTTAGGCAAAACATTTGTCAAAAACAAAAAATTATCTACCTGAACCTAAATTAAGAAAATCAGTCAAGGGATTTTGATTAGTTCAAAACAGTAACTTAAATTGCAACTTGTGGCTTCATCAAGTTTTATCTGTAATGCTACAGGTGGGAGAGGAAAAACTAATAAACAGACAATAAATTGTGTTTAATTTTATTGCAAATACGGTTTCCAAATACCAAAATAACTTGCATATGAGCAATACAATTTCATAAAGTTTTCAAGTCCTTCCTTTCACAGTATATTAAGAGTAAGAAACTCACCTGCCAGAGTACACAGGACATGGTTAGAGAAATGAAACATTAAATGAATGAACTCACGACCACCAGGTGACATAAAAACTGTTGAGTTCACCTTAGGAAACACAGGCAGTCTGCTTTCCTGTAAAAATAAAAGTAAGTCGATTTGAGATAGCAACAAAAGTTCCCAGTGTTTAATTGATCTCGTATATTTCGTTTAAAAGACAGACCAATCGACCTCAAACACTACAAACAAAAAATTGAGAGCATGTGCACTTACATCAGAAATTCTTCGCAGCCAATTGTAACAAATTTTACGAAACTCCTGTGTTGAATGTTTGTCCGTTATTGGAAAGCATGTCCTAAACCAGGCAAAATATCATTATCTGTACTTGTATACATTTCAATATTCGAAAATGAGTATACTTAAATAACTCTTTGGCCTGTTTCTCATCAAGTTTTTGGAAAAGAAAGTGACAGATGACCGAAAATNTAATACCAGTGGCCAATTTTTCTTTGGGGGGGGGGGGGCTATCTTCGATAAGTCGGTGCACAAGAGGTAGGTTATCATTTTTGACTGGGGAAACGGTTTTGGGGAAACGGTTGTTTGGTTTGTCAAACATACACTCATCAAATCGGCACCTAGCATAGTCATTAAAGAAATATCCCGGATAAAACAATAATGTATAAAACCTTTTTCTTGTTTTTCACATACCCATGTTTGTGTTCTTGAAATTGCACTTCAAATCCCAGGGCAAGCAAATTCAGAAACAAGGCTTGCTTTTCCTTGTCTATAGAGGCTGACATAATGCTACCAACAACTCAATTTAAAAATATGTTCTATAATGGTCACCTACTACTAAATGTGTTTCGAGCTACAGACAGAAGAAGTGAGACATGACATAAATGACCCAATTTATCAGAAGAAGAAAAAATGAAACATAAAATACAAAAACAAAAGTCACATTTAAAACAGATTGCAGTTTAGTGCCCAAAGTTGTAAATAACTATAATCTTTCAAGGCAGGAACATGAACAGCAGCATTACATTCCTATTTTTTGTTGAAAATGCACTCTCCTAGTCAATCATGAGTCATTTTCACTAAAAGACATCTTTCTTCGTTTAGCTGCACTATTAAGGCTATCACAGTTATGTAAGTCACTTAATTTCCGCTTTCTTTCTGGACTTGCAACATTATCTTCAAGTATGCATATATCATCATCTTTATCATTATTATTTTGTTTGGTACTCTCCCCAGCTGCAGAAACAGTTGTTGCTTTGATAAGAAATGTCATAGTTCTGCAAGAAGTCATCAGCATGAAGCCGTGATCCATTGATAATGTTAAAATCTGCAAGAGGACGGTTGAAATCAAATGATTCGGCATCCTCTTCATCACTTGAAAGCAAAATTGTTCCTTTTCCATCCATAATTTCAACATCAGGAGCTAACATTCCCAACTGCTTCTTGAGAAACTGGTCTCTTAGGTTTGCAACTGTGAAGGTTTCAATATTTACAGCAATTGTTATCTCAGGTTTTTCAGCACAGACATAACAATCTGGCTTTGGTGGGTCCAAGCAACACGGAACCAGCAATTTTTTTGCTGGATTGACACACTTTCGAACAAAAACACTTCTGCATTTATCGAACTGCTTATTTAGTATGCAGATTGCTTGCATTACAATCAGACCTGCCACAATTGCATTGGTGGTTGCTATAGCAGGAATGATATTGCCAGCCATTGATTTGACTTCAAAAATACTTTTTGTTTCAATGCCAAAAATGTGAGCTCGAATATTTGCAGCACTAGCTGCAAAATTTAAAGCAGGGTTGTCATCTTTGTCCCACACAAGTATTCCGCCTTCCCCTTCACTTGCCAACTTCTCTTTCAAACTTTGAATGCTTTCTGCAAATAACATGGCATTTTCTTTTAGAGTTAAAACACTTTGAATGTCTTTTTGCATGAAAGCAGTTTGGCATTCTGATTCAACATCACACCATTCAACGGGTGTTGGTGGTTTTCTCTTTGTCCATAGCTTATCCATGGACAACAAATACCTTACATCATTCGCAAATAACTTGTTAAAAATCTTTGCGGCACTGTACTCATTTTCTTTGGCCCATTCACGGGTGCTTTTTCTTTCAGCATCAGCCTGTTTCATATGGTGTTTTGCCTCACTGTTGTCTCCACTTTCATTTGCTTCTGGGTCAGCAGTATCAGGTGACACATCCTGATCAGCATCTTCCTCTCCAAAAAGCTGATTAAAAAGGTATTTGGCCCAGACTATACAATGGATTGGTTCAGATGGGGTGTTTCTGATAGTACAACCAGGAAACGTCTTCTGCCGTGGTGCTGGTCTGCATTCATAGCATTCTGTTACTCCACGTTTAATTGCTGTCACCTGGCCTAAATAACCCGCAGATCCACTTTCAACTAATGGAACATTGGCAGCAAGGCACATTCTGTTCACATGGTTGCGAGCTGACCTGTTGTCAAGAGCATTCATAACTAAATCAAACTGCTTGAAAAAATGCATGTTGTATTCTGGGTTAAAAATTGAATCATGAATGGCAGTTATGTTTGCAGTTGGNTCTAAAAAAGATAAAAATTATCATGCAGAAACAACGATAACTAATAATTCGCTTTAGAAAAGCCTGTGCATAATGGCGGGGGGAGATTTAGGAAGCCATGCAGTTGTGTTACTAAGTTATGTGGTTTCTGGTTAAACCCATGATAAGAAAGTCGTAAGCACAAATCTGACAGCAATATTTTCCCAACACTATAATCACTAGCGTAACTGCCGTATTTTTCCTAACAACGGTCACACTGGTTAACAGTAGATTCACTGTCTTCGCGGCGAAAACTAGTCAGCTTTAGTATCTCAAACAACATGTACATTAATCCAGGTGTTATATTGGTCAACACTCGGGAGCACAGGTAGATTGAAACAATCACACATGCGAACTTCCGTACATGCGTTTTCTACAACAAAACAGAAAGTTTTACAAACTAATAGGCACCGAGGTGAAGAGAAAACACGGCAACACTCACCGAATACTTGTGGCGTTATAGAAACTTCACCGCGGGTTACAAATTGTTTAATTAATGCTAATATCAATTTCTACACAAAACAATTGGAAATTGTTGTTAATTAAAGCAGATATTAACAGTTACAACTAAGTCACATGCGAGAGACCAAATCGTTCGTTTACGAATCTCGCGTCAGTGCGCATAAGATTTTTATGAACAAGAACTTTTAAATTATAACAGGGGGGCAACTTTTCGCCGTTACAACTAGATGTCGCGTTTTACTAATACGGTCGATAAAGTAAATTAAATATTTTTCCCACCTGCTAATGCCTGTCTACTCACGAATAAATTATACAACAATTAACGCAGTTCCTAAACGAAATGTACTTCATTATCTTGTGGTATAGGCAGCGAATGTACAGTTGTTGAAAACGGTACATCTGAATGTTTCGTGTAGAACATTCACTTATTTACCATGCAACCAAGTGACAAGCAGGTCGAAAAAAGCGGTCAAATGGAAACTGATAATGAGAATGTGGAGTTGTTTACAATGTTTGTGAACATTTAATTGTGGTTCTCAAACTACGCGCCCGACTCCCCGCTGCGTCGTTTCACTTTCTGGGCAACGTATAATAACTCGATTTTGCAGCTGTTTTTGTATCAATAAATCAAATTTTGATAACGCGTCTTTATTAAATTCTTATCGCTGGTGCAAAGTCCAACTGACTTTTCCAAAAGCCGTCGCATCGATTAAAGATTGAAAAAAAATAATGGTTTACAAAACTGGCTACATTCTTCCTCATTAAAGCAAAATTATTGCAATGAAATATCTTCCTGTAGGTAAATTGTTACAGTCGCTTTTGCGCTGTGCCAGTTTAAAGCCAGCTTATAGTTTTCAAAAAATTCACGTTGCAACTTTGATGTGCAGCTTTTTAATCTTGTAAAGTAGAAAACAATTGTTTTGCATTGGGATTTGCTTGCATCCACTCATGCCGAATTTACTGCTTCGCGATGTCAAGCACCCAGTTAGACTAAGCCGTGGATTCAGTCCGTCACGCACCAATAAAGCGAAATTTTCCGTTAAGACTCGCGTCTGTTATGGTGGGAAAGGTTGTGGATGAAAGAACATTACGAGCCGATGGTGGGAAAAAATGCCGATTGAAATATATTAGATAATTTTTGTGCAGTTAACCTTTGGTGAGCCTAAATTGTAACCGAGATGAGTTTTTGAACTGATATACTGATAAAAAGATGTTTTTGTTAGTATTTTCTTAATTATTATAGAACCAAGTATTCAATGGAAGAGTATAGGGCACTCCACTACTTTGCTGAATCTAACATAGAGTGGATGGCAGCTTTGCTCACTAACCAAAAATGTAACTTTGGTAAAGTGGTTAAATTGATTTTAGGAATCGATGAATATTCTGTCTGGGTGTAAATTTTTCTCTAACATTTTAAACAGATCAATTAAGTAGGCTTGAGGAAAAAGTCACGGAACAAAAAATGATAACACAGGGGTGACTTACAAGGACGGTTTAAAATATTATTAAAATAGTATGATACAAGAAACAAAGCAGCAAAATGATCAAATAGATAAGATTTTCAACTAAAGTTTAAAAAATTACGAAAATACTGTTAAAACAAAAAAAGTCCACAGTACATACGTTATGCATCCAAATTAAGTTTCATTGTTAACATCGATTGTGATGTTGTATTAATTAAAGTCAGCGTAATATTTGACGAAATATATCCGTATTTTTTATGACACAAACATATTTAAAACACCTTGGGATTGGACCAGATGAATAGAAGTCCCCAAACTAATTTTTTGGGGGTGAAATGTCCCCCACTGGAGATTTGTGCCCGTGCTGTCTGGAGTGTTAAATAGTTTTTTAGTTTGACTTTTTTATTGGCTCGTTTGATCAACCGAACGGCAATCAGGTAGCCCGAAGTAAGACCTATGATGAGCAAAACGAATTTTTACTGAAAATGCCTATGATGGACTATAAACTGAATTAGAATTCGATATGCGTGCACGCACCATACCAAGTTAGTTTACTTGCACTTTAGTTTCGTTTAACGATGTTTATTGGCACTTAGAACCTAAAACACCTATGTGAGGTGAAAACAACGTTTATATATCGGTCAAAGTGTCAACTATCGCATTAAATGTTGGCTAGTTGTACATTTTGCTAAAAAAACCATTTATTCTCAAAGATTGGGTTTTAAAGTTTGTTTGCGGCGTTTTATTAGGTTATGAAAACCAATCACCAGCACGTCGACATTTCGTTTAAATGTACCTTAACGGTATGTCTCAGCAAAGTTGCTTGCAGCAGGAGTCGTACACAAAAACATCCAAGTAGCAAAACAAAGTTCTGTTGTGATTTTCAAACTGTATTTAGCCTACTTGTAACAGTTCTCAGAACTTGTTCTTACAAAATTAAGTTTTGATAACTAATTTGGATTTTGAATTTAGGATAATTTTGTACACTTCCTGATATAATTCACCACTTCAGAAAAGCGTTTTCAGTGAAAAGTATTTAACGGTTATGGTAATGCCCAAAAAGTCACAGTTTACGTTTTAAACAGATACCTGATTTTTGACTGAGCTCAACATGACTGGAACCACTAAATGTAGGGAAGAAGGCTTAGGATACTATGAGAAGAGATTATGCTTGTTGGTTTTTTTGTCATCCATTCCGAACTCGCTGAATGCACTTCAAGTTCTTGTTACCCAGTTCACCCCTAATTATCATTGCAATATAAGTGATGTTGCAGAATATTTCCAGGTTAGTCACCTCGTAATTGACCGTTTGAGCAAATTGTTGTATTACTAAAGTAAATTTGCAGGCAAAAAACGAAAGCGGCGCGTATGGCCTGGCGGTAAACGTTAGTTTGCCATTGGAAGAAGATGAATTTGGAAAACTTGTACGCAGCAAATGCCGGCAATACAACTTTACATGCCAACATGATTATTGCAAACTTGGTAATATTTCGTACCAGTCTGTTAGAAATGCGCCAGTCGTCTTTTAATCGTGATCGTACCACCGTTTATACCAAACGTTTTGTAAAAATATTGGTTTTTATTTTACACAGATCGAGAAAATGTATCAATTATTCCTTGCAAATCGATGTATTTTGAGGGTCCTGAAACTTCGGCAGTTACTGAAGTAAGATTTGCTATTCGAAAATAAGCATTTATAACTGTTTCTTTTCCGGTCGGCCCTCCACATTGTTGACCCTTTATATTTTTTGCAGTTTAATTTTGTTTGTGGCCGGGCCTGGCTCAAGCCCATATTCACATCTTTCATCTTTTTGGGCACAGCATGCGGGGCACTAATTGCAGGAAACCTAAGTGACAGGTTAGTTAGGTTCGTTCAATTTTATCTAACTTACAAAAAAGATCTTTAGTTTTAATATCACTTCAGTGAGACTGTGGCCTGGTAATGAACTGTAACATTATGCATTTACTGGCCTATAAAAAGAGCACTAAACTTTAAAAAACTTACTTTTTTCCGACTTTTTTCCAGTTTTTGTAAGTTCGGCTTTTATAACACCCCTGGCGTCAAAAAAATCCCAACGAACTGAATACCTTTATGTTAGACCATGCGGTTTTTGAAATCAAATATAACCGAGCGTTTGTCTTTCAGGAAGTTTATCCTTTGGTTAGCTTGGTTGCACTGGGCAGCCACAAGTAGGGATTTTCAAAATGTTCAGAATTGTGACAGTAAATTTTGTTTTCGGGATAAATTTGTAAAACCGGTTTGCGCCCGGATTTCGGGCAGTCGTCCTGGATTAAAAACATGACGAATAAAGGCAACAAATGTATGGATTTTAACACTGTATCTGTTTTCTCCATTTCATCAAAGGCTTTTTTGTGCTTGCAATAAAAGTCGATTCTATTGAACTAAACTTTACCAAAAAGCACCGAAAATCGACTCGAAAAAGAAGCCAAAAGCCGTGTGATAGTCAAACTTTTGGTAGTAGCGCGCTGTAGATTTAATCCTGTGTTAGTAATCCCAGCACTATTAAGGACATGCCCCCGCTCTAGCATAAATAATCCCCGCATTTAATGAGGAAGAACGGCTCGCTCTGTATGTTTGCTAGTGCACGGCATTTTTAAACGGTTTTGCAAATAATTTTTCTTTGTATATTTCATTTTTTTATGTGATGCATAATTCGCTTGCAAGATCTATAGGCATTTGGTGTAAAAAGTGCAACAACTTGTACCCACAGTCACAATTAAGTGAGCTATTTTTTTCTAAAGGTTTTTTACCTATGTCATATACCTCTGTTTGAACAAGGGAAATAACGGTGATATTAACGGCAATCCCAAACTTTTTATTTGGAAAACATAAAGATTCGGCCGTAGGAGAGTGTTTCTGGTATTCACCTATTGGTCT
>QXVZ01011077.1:0-10061 GCA_008931825.1 Phallusia fumigata | reverse complement strand
GCAGTTGCGTTGAAAATACAATTTGTTCACCACTTAAAAGTTCTGTAGCAGTTATATATTTAACTTTACCAACTAGATTTTGGTAAATTGTGGGAAGTAAAAATCTGATTTTAACAGAAATAGATGACAGAGAAGCAGGTTAAGGTTACATAAACATACAGGAGAAAAACTTTATCGGTGTAAGATTTGTGAAAATACATTTGCCCGAAGAGACACGTTGTGGAATCACGAAAAAAAACATCAAGGTTGGTCTCAAGTTGTTTATTACTAGTTAAAACCTAAACCAAAAATAACACAAGGGGTTATAACGTGCAAATTTTTGCGAATCCAAACCAAGTTCCTCAACCAGCTTTGTGCAACCACCATTAAAATTAACAAAACCGGAAAAATCCTAAAATCCGTTTGAAAGCATGTTTGAAACCTTATGACGTTGACAAACTTGCTTACGTTCAGCTTATGTGCGTGCAATTAATTCTATTGACGTCACTTTATTACGAACGTCACGGATTTGCAAGTTAAGACTTCTTAACAGCTGACAATATTGAACAGAACAAATCCATGAGTGCATCGAGTGCGAAGATCAGTTTACCAGCAAGTCTAACCTCATTAAGCACTTTATGTCACAACATCCGGGACTCTCAATGCAACAGCGCCACCAGTGTTCAAATTGTATCTACTCCAACCTGAAACGTAATTTGATCGCTCACATGAGGGTCCACAAGGCGAAAACCTTTCCGATGCGACGTTTGCGAGGAAACATCGTTTGAACAATCACAAGACGATTCACACTGAAGATCAGTTTCATTACAACGTTGCGCGAAGGCATTTACTACGCAATCAAAGATGTATATGCACGAGAAAAGGGTTCGTTGTAAAAGGAAGCCTCACCAGTGCAAAGTTTGCCAGAAGAGTTTCGGACATAAAAATACTTTGCACAAACACATGTTAATACACAGCGGAGAGTTTCCGTCTCGTAGCAAATACAGCGAGAAGTTTCGTCAACGTGTCCATATGCTGAGTCATCTTAAGGCAGTGGTTCCCAATCTTTTCTGACTGGTGACCCCCCCTATGATGATTTAAAATATCTTGCGACCCGACCAGCCATTTCTTTCTAAACAACAAGATCAAACAAATTGCTTTTTACAGTATATCATTTATTTGCATTCACTTTTGCTCCATGAAACGGTTGGCTTTAGAACTTTCATTTCAATGGCGATGACAATAATTACTGTGACGTTTCAATGACAAAGCCTGTTCAGTTAGCTATGGGCACATATAACCTATTGCTTTTCGTACTTGACACGCCTATGTGTGATGAAGAGTTATAAAAATATCTCATATTTGTCGCGACCCCCAGGTTGGGAACCACTGCCTTAAGGTAAACACAAAATATTTTCAAGCATGGAGAAGTTTAAAGAACACATCAAAGTTTATCATTAAGTCATGCCATAACGAAAATGTTGTTACTCTTTATAAGAGGCTAAAGTGGGTTAGTTATGATGTCACGAATATGACCGTCATATTTCGAATAGATTTAATGACGATGGCTGTGATAAAAATTGTTTTGTGGAGATGTTGAAACACCGGACTTTCGTCGTCTTGTTGTGTGTCATTGATAAAAGTGAATTTTTCGTGTACAAACTCACCGCTGTTTTTCGTCGCAAATTTGTTTTCTTTGTAATAAAACATTATTTTTTTGCTACATATACACTGCGTTTATTGCTTCGTAGTTCTGTTCAGCCCAATGAAACTTGAGATAAATGAGACTCTTACACATAATTGTGCCACAGGCCTACAAAAGATACACAATCAACTTTCTTATTTATTACATGCAGCATGACGTAAATCAGATGTATTACGTTATTAAAAAAATTACTTAGCAGTTTCGGGGTTCGAACCCACCACCTATTGCTCTCACCTGCACGATTTCGAAACAAGCAATTTAAGACGCATCAGTAACCGAGTCCTAAGCACACCACAAACAAAACTGACTGAATCTTTACACGAGAATAATGTTGAAACATCAGGTTCATTCTTGTGAGAAACATTTTTTATGTATTTCGAAAAAACCTGATCGGGATTCGTTCTCGGGATCCCGAGTTCGAACCCCATGAAAAAAATAAAAAACAAAAAAAGCGTCATCCAGGTATGACAGACTCTCGACCGCAATAATGAGCCGTAGTGGGTTCTTCTATTGTTCTGAGCATTTTACGAACTTCATCCTAAAGTGTTGGCAGACAGCCTGTTGGATCCTTTATACGGGTGGGAAATTCCATTTTTCAATGGAGCCAGATCAGAAACAGAATTTTTGTTGAGTGTCGAGCCAAAACGATTCTGCATATCAATTGCATTTATTAATGAAAAGCACTTATTTATTATGTTTATGTTCTGGCTCCACATTAGTTTAAACGAGCCGTTCAGAGTCAGGCTCAAGTGCCTTAAGCGCACCTGGGGGCGTACGATGCCCGGTCTACTGTAGACTTGTGCAAACATGATGTTACGCTAGTTATTGGGACACCGTTTATCCCACTTTGAGATATTAACCAATACGAATGCACAGTGATGGTATGACCTGTCCTTTAGCACTTGACTTTGTTTGCTTTTAATTACCATAACACCAACTACAATTCAAGACAATTTCACATACCGTAATATTTCCCTTGGGTAAAAACATGTCAAAACATACGCGTACGTTTATTATATTCCACTGGCGTATATAGCCATCTATTACAGGTTACGTAATTGTGACATAATCACCATGCAAGATGACCAAATTAACCAAATTGCTCAAACAAATATGATCAACATCCGAGTTAATCAGTTTATTTTTATGAACACTATCAGCAGCATGGGTTAGGGTACGAAAGTACCGTTGTGAGGCTGAAAATCCGGATTAAGAAGTGCAAATAAAGCAACCGCCAAGATGGCTGAGTGGTTAGCGCGACTGCCTTGTGCACACAAGGTTGTGAGTTCTAATCCCATCTCGGTCGCATGTGTTTCGCTTGAAGTGCACGGAATTCGCTTTTTTAAGTGGGATTTTCAGGAGACATCTTTAGCCCGTAATACATGATTGTAAAAAGGTCAATCTATTGCCATCTTTCAATGCGTTTCTTGATTCATTGACTTGTTTGTTTTCAATTGATGATGACTAATTATTAGTGGAATATGGTGCAATTAAACCATTCACGATAGTAGAGCACCACATTTAACTACCGTTTCTGTGTCATGGGGTAACAGTTTTTTTGTAAGTAGGCATTTGCAAAACTTGTTTGGTGTATAAAATTCCGCTGTAAGTGTGTGTCTGCTGGCAATGCGCGCCTCTAACTTTGCACACAATATCTACGCACTCCACTCTTGGAATCCTGCCAAAAGTAATTTAACAAATTTATGTGTTCTATCAATTGAAAAAATCTCATGAATAAAAAAGTATGCGAAATACCTAAATCTGTATATGTATGTGATAAGATTTGTCCCCCTTTGGAAAATTTTCTGCCTACGCCCACGTTCGAGATGCCACCATGACTTAACATTATTTTTTGAAACAGAAGGGTGTAAATCTGTCTAAGCACTGCCCCGGAGATTGCCAATTCAATGATATTGCCCACTTCCCATTTCACTACCCTTATTAATATTTATTAATAACGCTAAACATTGAACATACACTAGCTTGAGTTTCAAGATGCTTGCATGGAAAAAGGTTGAAAGTCTTAAGAATCATCTTTTTGTGAAAAAGTACAGTACACTTTCTGGCGAGTCTAGCGATTTGCTCACGGTTGGTTATGCAAATAGGTGTTTACCAATATTGGATCAAAGCAGTTTGTCTGTTTAAATTTAGTTTTTGCGAGCACAAGTGTTGTTGATTTAAAAAAAAACCTTGCAATGCTGTGACACAAAAACAGCAAATAGATGCAAACCCTGCAGCGCAGTCCGCAGACCGATGGCAATTCCGTTAAAAACAGATACGTGACTTTCCACTGGCAATGTCGCATTGCAGTTCATGCATGCAAACTGGTTTATTTTTATATTCCATTGCTAATATCTATCTAGTTAATGCTTGTTTTAACTTGTTCATTTTTACACTGTTAGGGGCTCCGAAACTATGAAAGCCTGTCCAGTCATCTTGATGTTGAAGCTAGTTTTTGTGCAAATATTAACATGATAAATGAAACAGTAATGGAAAGGGTCCATTATCATTGACTGAACGGCAATCTCTAGGACAGTTTGATGTTGCATACTCGCTTTGGTTACCGGTGAACAATCATCGCTTGATATAGCAGACACAATGACCATAAACGAATGAGTATAGTTGTGTCGAACATAGCAAACGTGAGGTTACCACTGCGTAAATACAGTATATATAAAGAACATGAAAACATCGTAATAGTTGGAGTGACTTAAAACGTGCAGAAACTTGGCTTGAAAGAAGCTCAGCAGTTTCTTCCGAATGGGAAAAAGGCAGTAGTGAAACGAATAGTGGCAAACCGTGCTTGTCGATGCTCACGATTTCCTTTATTACGTACAGGTAGCGAAGTTAATAAACTCGAGTAAGCTGTTGTTAACAAAGGCAGTAACAGGGTCGGGTGACTTTGTCACCTATTGCCTTGGCTTAACGTTTTCGAAAAAATTGTTTGGGGTTTAAGTTAAATCACCCAGTGCTGACTTGCAGGTTCGTTACATGAATGCGCAAACGAAGTAAGGTCGTTGATTATGTGTAACTTTCACCCCGTTTCGGACGTAAAATGTAAATTACATATAAGGAGAAACGTAAACCAAACATTGTCAGGAAGAATTTGGACATATTGCAGACAAGGTTTTGTGGTGTGTTTTTTTACCTTGGTAAATATGGTCTTGTGGTGTATGTTTTTTTTCACCCTAGTTTATTTTTCCAATACGTGGCGCGAAAGGTTTGCATTTCTGGACGCAGTTCCTTTCTCGCATTAAACATTGATCAACATACTTTCGCAAGGAGTCGATTGATTAACAGTCACAATCCTTATCAACCCGATTTACCACATTGCGTTAAGAGTTGAAAAATACCTTTCTTGCGAGATTAGAAGGTGTAAAATTTGGGCCTGAAAAAGATATTACGTGGTTATCAGCTTAAGAGCTGCTCTAAACCACCTGGATCCCTGATAAAATTTGGTTTTGTTTTGTGTAGGAGATTTTTTTATTCCAATTAGGACAAGTTAAAAGGCGCGCAACTAACTGTCATCGACCAGTCAAAGTTCTGGTGTGAAATTCTATTCTTGGTTCGTCACGGGTGGTATGCATAGGCAGGCTAAGTTTTAGCACAGACTCCAGTATTTGCATGGCGAAATATTGTTGATGCGATTGAATTTGTTGCTTTGTGTTTTTGTCTTTGAAAAACATAAAGAAAATTTGATTACCGGAAATCAGAAACCAAATAGTTGCTTTAACGCCATGAATTCAGTTTACTTTGTCTCATGAGGTAGACGATACATTTAAAATAAAAACTACGCGGGAGCAGTCGGAGGATAAAGGTCATGTTTTATTACCGATATTTCGATGAAATAACATTGTTGGCAAACAAAAGCTACATCTTGATTACAACGTCAAAACGCTGTTTTTGCTTGGTTCGTTCGATTTTGGGTACCAATGTGCTGTGTGAATCAACAATATTTGTACCTGTTATTCAATTATTGTTAAATGTATAATGGAGTGACGTCTTTCGTCGTACATGGGAACATATTGAGTTTGCAACGCTGACGCCTTAGTTAACTCACATTTATACTTCGTCAGATAAAACTTTTTTCTAAAAATTTTCTCGTTAATTAGGTAACAGGTAACGACACTGGAATTAGTCTCAACGATCTGTAGTAATCGTATGTTACGAAAGAGAAAGGTTTACAAGGGCAAACATTTGATCGACGTGATGTTNACAATTTAACCGAAGTGGAAGTTTGAAAAAACACATGTTGACTCACACTAAAGAGAAACCCCATCGATGCTTAGTTTGTGAGAAAAGATTTCGCCGAAATGGACATTTGAAACAGCACATGTTGACTCACACGAAAGAGAAACCCTATCGATGTGATGTTTGTGAGCGAAGATTTAGCCAAGGTGACAATTTGAAAAAACACATGTTGACACACACTAAAGAGAAACCTCATCGATGCTTAGTTTGTGAGAAAACATTTAGCCTGGGTGGAAGTTTGAAAAAACATATGTTGACTCATACTAAAGAGAAACCTCATCGATGTGATGTTTGTGAGAAACAATTTAGCAAAAGTGAAAATTTGAAAAGACATATGTTGACTCACACCTAAGAGAAACCGCATCGATGTGATATTTGTGGAAAGAGATTTAGCCGAAGTAAACATTTGAAAGGTCATATGCTGACCCATACCACACCGAAACCTCATCAACGTTTTGTTCGCAAAAAAGATTTGGCCAAGCTTGAGATCCAATGAAACCTATCTAGACTCAACATATCATTTTAGGTCAATAAGATCTTATTAATGTGACAAACAGTGTTTGTTTACCCCATTGGTGCTCCACCTTTTTGTCCTGACGATTCCTTTTTAATACTGACAAAGTAGACGCGGTCCCCCCGAAAACTTTTGATCAACCCCAATGCGTTTTTTACGTACATCAAACTGCTACGGCTTTTCCCGTTATGTGTCAACATGTTACGCTTTAAATTGACATTCATAATGTTTTTTTGTGCGAGTTATCGTGCGATTTCGATAAAATACCGTTTACTACCTGACATGCAACGCATCTCAATTTGGCGAAACACGTGGAAATTTGGCAACAAGGACCAAAAACAACAGATAGATCCAATGTGGAAAGTGCGTCATCACATACAATCCAATCCCACACAAAAGGTAGTTTCACCTAACCAGATATTACGGACAACTACCAAGATTGTGCAAAACAATCCAGAACTTAGCGTCGACAGTGTTGTATAGCGCCCGATTAATAAACGAGCTTGCAATGCAATGTATTCACTACATACACGACAAGCACTGTTTGCCAATATTCGTTTCACTACTGCCTTTTTCCCATTCGGAAGAAACTGGTGAGCTTCTTTCAAGCCAAGTTTCTGCACGTTTTAAGTCACTCCAACTATTACTATGTTTTCATGTTCTTTATATATACTGTATTTACGCAGTGGTAACCTCACGTTTGCTATGTTCGACACAGCAACTTTACTCATTCGTTTATGGTCATTGTGTCTGCTATATCAAGCGGTGATTGTTCACCGGTAACCGAAGCGAGTATGCAACATCAAACTGAAAGGCAGTTGGTGACGTTATTACGGTGGCCCTTCAGGGCAACGCACTCCGAAATCTAAATCGGAAAATATATTTATAATCGACAAACATTTTTGGATCGGGTTTTTATATTCGTTGATCGGAGTTTCTATATTTCCGATCGGGATTTTTATATATACCAATTAGAGATTCAGTATTAGACAATCGGGATTTCTATATTCCACCGGTATGGCACGTGGTTTTTCGAAAACAACGAAAACGTTAACATATGTTTTCAGGTAAAATACCAAATTACTCCAAAAAATGTCGAATTGCAATTTTGGACAGAAACTTCAAGAATGTACTAAAATTAATATTGGATTCCTTTAGTGCGTAAAAAAGTGTTCATTAATTGGGCACTCATATGTATTTCAGAGCTTACTCGTTTGTGTCAAATGCAAAGCTGAGCACACGTTTTTCGAGTTTTTCAGTCGGACGTGCCTGAACACCGCCCTAGAGATTGCCGTTCAGTCAATGATAATGCACCCTTTTCATTACTGTTTCATTTATCATGTTAATATTTGCCCAAAAACTGGCTTCAACAAGAATATGACTGGACAGGCTTTCATAGTTTCGGAGCCCCTAACAGTGTAAAAATAAACAAGTTAAAACAAGTATTAACTAGATAAATAATAGCAACGGAATATAAAAATAAACCACTTTGCATGCACGAACCGCAATGCGACATTGCCAGAGGAAAGTCACTTTTCTGTTTTCAACAGAATTGCCGCCGGTTTGCAAAATGCGCTGCAGGGTTTGCATCTATTTGCTGTTTTTGGGTCATAACATTGCGATGTTTTTTTTTTAATCAACAACACTTGTGCTCGCAAAAACTAAATTTAAACAAACAAACTGCTCTGATCCAACATTGGTAAACACCTACTTGCATACCCACCGTTAGCAAATCGCTAGACTCGCCAGAAAGTGTATTGTACTTTAACAAAAAGATGATTCTTGAGACTTTCAACCTTTTTCCATGCAAGCATCTTAAAATTCAAGCTAGTGTATGTTCAATATTTAGCGTAATTAATAAAAGAGTAATAAAATGGGAAGTGGGCAATATCATTGACTGAACGGCAATCTTCGGCGCAGTGCTTAGACAGATTTACACCTTTCTGTTTCCACAAAAAATGCAAAGTCATGGTGGCATCTCGAATGTGGACGTAGGCAGAAAATTTTCCAAAGGGGGACAACTCTTATCACATACATACACAGATTTCGGTATTTCGCATACTTTTTTATTCACGAGATTTTTTCAATTGATAGAACACATATAATTGTTAAATTACTTTTGACAGGATTCCAAGAGGGGAGTGCGTAGATATTGTGGTGCAAAGTTAGAGGCGCACATTGCCAGCAGACACACACTTACAGCGGAATTTTATACACCAAACAAGTTTTGCAAATGCGTACAAAAAACTGTTACCCCATGACGCAAAAACGGCAGTTAAATGTGGTGCTCTACGATCGAGAATAGTTTAATTGCACCATATTCCAATGATAATTAGTCATCATCAATTGAAAACAAACAAGTTAATAAATCAAGAAACGCATTGAAAGATGGCAATAGATTGACCATTTTTACTAAATTGCAATCTATCCCACTTAAAAACGCGAATTGCGTGCACTTCAAGCGAAACACATGCGACCGAGATGGGATTAGAACTCACAACCTTGTGTGCACAAGGCAGTCACGCTAACCACTCGGCCATCTTGGCGGTTGCTTTATGAGCGCTTCTTAATCCGGATTTTCAGCCTTACAACGGTACTTTCGTACCCTAACCCATGCTGCTGATAGTGTTCATAAATATAAACTGATTAACTCGGATTATTTTTGTGTGATCATATTTGTTTGAGCAATTTGGTCATCTTGTATGGTGATTATGTCACAATGACGTAACCTTTAATGGATGGCTATATACGCCAGTTTAATATATTAAAATCCAGTTGAATATAATAACGTACCGGTATGTTTTGACATGATTTTACCCAAGGAAAATATTACGGTATGTGAAATTGTCTTGAATTGTAGTTGGTGTCATGGTAATTAAAAGCAAACAAAGTCAAGTGCTAAAGGATAGGTCATACCATCGCTCTGCATTCGTATTGGTTAATATCTCAAAGTGGGATAAACGGTGTCCCAATAACTAGCGTAACATCATATGTTCATGGTGCGCTTAAGGCACTTGAGCCTGATTCTGAACGGCTCGTTCAAACTAATGTGGAACCAGAACATAAACATAATAAATAAGTGCTTTTCATCAATAAATGCAATTGATATGCAGAATCGCTTTGGCTCGACACTCAACAACAATTCTGTTTCTGATCTGGCTTCATTGAAAAATGGAATTTCCCACCCCGTATAAAGGATCCAACAGGCTGTCTGCCAACACTTTAGGATGAAGTTCGTAAAATGCTCAGAACAATAGAAGAACCCGCTACGGCTCATTATTGCGGTCGAGAGTCTGTCATACCTGGATGACGCTTTTTTTGTTTTTTATTTTTTTCATGGGGTTCGAACCCGGGATCCCAAGAACGAATCCCGATCAGTTTTTTTCTAAATACATAAAAAATGATTCTCAGATGAACCTGATGTTTCAACATTATTCTCGTGTAAAGATTCAGTCAGTTTTGTTTGTGGTGTGCTAATGACTCGGTTACTGATGCGTCTTAAATTGCTTGTTTTGAAAGAAGTGCAGGTGCGAGAAATAGGTGGTGGGTTCGAACCCCGAAACGGCTAGGTAATTTTATTATTAACGTAATACATCTGATTTACGTCATGCT
>QXVZ01011073.1:0-17929 GCA_008931825.1 Phallusia fumigata | reverse complement strand
GGCAAGTTAACGCTAATGACTAGATTTAACAAATTGGTGGTTGTGTTTGTGGAGAAACATACCTTTCGCATCATTGACAAACAATTTGGTCGAAATTGTGACTGGTCTTAAAAGTGCCACTTAACTAATCGTCCCAACCACATGGATCAAGATACACGTACATTGCCTTTCTACAGTAAAAAGTCGCACCTCCCGAGTGAAATAAACTTGCCCTGTCAGCAGTACAGCCTTTTTCGGTGTCAAGTGACAGCGAAGAGATTGCGGTTCCAGTTCCGTATTCATGAGTCACAGGTGAAGGGATTTTCTCATTCATTTAAGTTGCGGAAGTCTTGTCCTATATAACCCCGATCGCAAGTCGGTCAATATCATGTTATGGTTTTGCTTCGTTGCTGAACAGGCAATGTGCTGGGTCGCATGGATGCTTGCAACGAAATCGGAGAGGGCGTTTTGGTCGGTTACTGTTGCATGACTGCCCGACAGACAAAGAAAAGAGGCAATTACTGAAGCCCGCTGCAATGCGAAAAGCATTTTGTTTTGCCGTTTTGCGCAGTTAAACGCAAAATTTGTCTCTAATGTGTGGAGTTGTTACAAAAACAAAATAAGCGAGGATCATGGCAGCGATTAGTTAATTGTTTCTTTGTTATATTTGTTTAAGCTGAATAGGCAAACATGCGATTTAACACGTTAATAACAGGCTTCCTTGTGTTGCTGGTAGTAGCCAGTCTAAGCGAATGCAGGAGAGGTCGGCGTCCGCCAGGCAAGCCGAGGCGTCGGCGCCCGAATCGATTGAGAGGTGTATGGGGTCCAAGAGATTTCCAAAGGGCTGCAACTAGCCGCCGCAGTAAACTTGGCCCCGCCGGAGAAGGACCCTACGCTAGCGTCCATTTGCGGCCGCCCCCACAAAACCTAGAGATTCCGTCAGCCGGTATTCCAGGTGCTGCTGAGCCCGTCTACATTCGACAACAACGTTCTCAGCTAAATGCCAACTTTGGAAGGGATCCCGTGCCCCCGTCTAACGTCCCGCCAAGTTTGGTTGCTTCTGACGTACCTCCCAATCCCAACCTTGGTGAACCGATCGCGGCGGCTTTGGAACAACTTTCTTTAACCGAAAAGGAAGACATTGCGCTGGTAATTAGTGTTACGAGCTTTTGAAAACACGGTAAAAAAGTAAAATTTGAATTGGCACCAAAACCCCAGTTTAGTTGATAATTATACAAAAGCATTTTATGCTAAGATAAAAAAGAAAAACCCACACACAAAAACACGGTTTAACCTATAGACTACCATAATAAACCGGTTTTTAGAGTTAAAGCGGCCAGCCCTGAGTGTAGTAGTATTCAGGTATCGTGTGCTTGCAGGAATTCCTTGTAAACTTCAACTATACCACCGAGGGATCGCTGGTAACCAAATCGGAACTAGTTACACAGATGCAACGCAACTACGGTTTGCCACAAACAGGTAATTTGCGGTTCAACGAATTCAACCGTATGTAGAGGAGTTTTTAATGCACTCGTTTTACACCACAAAGTTATCGAGGTTTCAAACACAAAATTTTTTAATTTTTTTAACACAAAATTCACTCTCTTCCGGTAAATCGAGGTTTAGAAGAGGCGACTGTTGGTCTAACTTGTTCTAAAGGCCTCCATGATGCTTTGCAGGTGAACTGGATGACAAGACGGTTGCTCTGATGCTTAAACCTCGATGCGGGTATCCTGATCAGCCTGCCGCATATCGGCTGTTTCCAAACAGAGAGCACTGGCCGGACAGCACCGTCACTTACAAGTGAGAACATGCTGCTAACTATTTTCATGTTCTATTTGAATAAGCACTGACGATGCCCTTTTTCGGAAAAAATCGACAATAAGAATTAAACGGACTGATTTAAGTGTGCTGTAAGCTCACAGTTTAACAATTTAGAAAATCGAACTCGGGATTATTCGGCGGTCAAACTTTGTGCAAAATTGGACAGAACTTTGTGTTGGGAGCAATTTGCTTCATCTGGGCCTTATGCACTTGACTATGCTGTTGTATGCGAAATATTCGTCCGAGCTATGCAACGGCATTCCCCAGAGTTCTGTTTATGGCGTTGGTATTCCCGATTTGCATATTAGTAATGGAACATCTGTGTAAGCTCCTCACAAGGTTCGTTGCTGTTAGGATTTTCCATTTACCTATGAATGCAAAGCCGTAATTTCCTTCGATTCATAAAGCATAGATCTTCTTGTACGGATTCCACAACGGCCGCCCTTGCTTGACCAAGTGCGTCATAGAATCGTTACGTCATAGCTTTAGGGATTTCCAGCCGGATTCATCTTTTTCCATACAACCCCGTTTTGGGGTCGACGGCCGTTTTGTAGCCCAGGCGAATACAGTCATGCGATTTCAAACATTTGACTAGTCTTTAGGTTTTGTAAAAATGACTTGATATAAAAAATGACCTTGGATAAGTCATAGCGAATGTATCAAATGCTTTAGTATTTCAAAAAATCATTTAAAACTTCCCTATTCCAAATAAGTGATATTTTCCTTATACTCCTCGACTATCAATGGTGACTCAGATTTCTTTAATAACACTAACCTTCCTTATGTTATTCTAAACGTATCGTCAACTTATGCGTAAGAACAATAGTCAAAAGGTAAGTACTTAGAATTTGTTGCAGATAGAACCTTATGTAAGTAGAAATCCCGCGCGACAACAACATTTCAGTGCGGCCGCAGAACTCACGGGAGTTCGTCACACACGGTGACTCACCCGTTACACGTCATCGCCCTCTTGTCACGTGATCCTGCGATTGGTCGTCAACAGATTACCGATCGTTGTTTGACAGCTGGTGTACCACGCACCTTATTGCTAAAATCCAAACAAATTGCTTTAGGATTGGCAACCAACTTGACATGTAGTTGTTGTTGTACGTTTTTTACCACATTGTGGGCGTAACGTGGGTGTGTCAATGGGTTTCCGACAAGGGTTGCTGGAGAGGTGTTGGATCCATCCCCAAGAGCAGTTTTCAAAATTACTTCGCAATGAAGTATGTTCGTTAACTTACTAAGCTGCTGAATTTCAATTGATTTATTTTAGTTCGTTTTCGCGCATTTGGGTGTAAAGTTTATTCACTCTGTATGGACACTGAACTTTCATTTGTGCGATATTTGGCCTTCCAGTGACTTTACTAGTTTTTTTTAATAAACCTATGTTTTTGCAGAATCACTGGTTACACCCCGGACATGAGCCCGTGCCTGGTGAGAAACACACTTAAAAGGGCTTTCCGCGCCTGGGAAGAAGTAGTTGAACTCAACTTTGTGGAGTCAGACCGGGAAAACGCGGACATCATCATATACTTCGGATATGGTAAGTTGCTCTCATTGGATCATTTTCCCTTTTTTCTTGTCGGTACCCCCATAAAATCGGCAACCAGTTCGCGCACCCCCTGCTGGAATTCCGAAAAGCAATTACTGTTCTCATTTTCAAAAACCAAACCATCCTCGTTTCCCCCTAGGATAAGATTACGAGCACGAGTACCCCTGATTAAGAACCTCTACATTAGATATAGACAAAGATGCAAAGCACTGTAGCAATTGAATGCCTGTTAAAATTTTCCAATTCCAAGACGGGGCTCCATGGCGCCGTTAGATTAAAAACAGGACAAATCGGCATCGTCATTTCATTTATGATAACGATTGAAAATTTTGTCGGTAGTAAAACTTTTCCGAACTATTTGTAGGCGAGCATGGGGATGGTTACCCCTTCGATACGGAGAACGGTCTGCTTGCCCATGCCTTCACGGCAGGAACTAGTGCAATTTCCGGCGATACACATTTTGACGAGTCGGAGTTTTGGACCCTTGGAGAGGGAAGAGGTGAAAATCTTTCGATTTTTTTTTGAGATCAATGTTTAGAACGTGTTGAAAATATGTTTTAATGCATGGTGCTGCAAGTAATACGAGAAAGATGACTAAGTTAATGTCTTTCAAACAGTGTATACGACCTACTACGGCAACAGCAACGGGGCGGCATGCGTGTTTCCCTTCATCTTCGAGGGTGTGGAATACACAACCTGCACGACAGCGGGAAGAGATGACGGCCTTGCTTGGTGTGCAACTGTACCGAACTACGACCAGAATCAGAAATTCGGATTCTGTCCTCATGAATGTAAGTCTACACAGGTTGTCATGTTTGAAAAGCTTTCAAAACACGAATTGATCAAAATAAACTGCAGTGAGGCTCTCGCTTTTCGACATTCGATCTGTTTGAGTTCAGGCATAAATAAGATTACTAACAAAAGCGTGTAACTGGTTCGTGAACCCGCTTCACACACTTAAGCAAGACGACGGAGAATTGATTATGTTGACAAATATCGTTCAAACACGTCACTTGTTCTGAGTGTTACGTGTCAGATCGCAGAAGTCAAATTCATCATTAAAATGTGTGTTAACGTGCAGCACTCTTCACTTACGGAGGCAATGCGAACGGCGATCCATGCGTATTCCCCTTCGTGTTCCTGGGCAAATCGTACGATACCTGCACGACCGAAGGACGACAGGACGGATACAGGTGGTGCGCGACTACCGGTGACTTTGACACCGACACGAAATGGGCATTTTGTCCTGATAGAGGTAGGAACAAATAGGGTTTCTAAACTTGAGATTTTGTCTCAAGTATAATGACTTGGCGGAAAATTATATTTGTGGTTGTAGCCCAAAGCAATGAAACCATTTTTTGCAGTTTGTTGTGGGAAAGTACTGGCTTATATCTTTTTATTGATTAATTTTCAAGTGGGTGTAAAGATTGTTTCATCATCGAAACCGCTTTAAACTGTTTGTCGTCTAATTCATGTCTAAACCGGGTATCTGTCCCGCTCAGCGTATAAATTTTTTAGATTTTGGGGAGATTGTTTTGTCCGACTGGCCGGGCAATATTTAAAAAAATACATTTTTCAGCAATTACGCCTAAACCTGCATAAAAAGTAAAAAAAGGGTAATGGAACGTAAAACAAATAACTTAACCCCCTATAATACGCCCCCACCTGACACTCATGCCCGGTGACATCACAGCACGGAATATTTCGAAAATTCCATGCAGGAAACACAAGATCCTGTTGGCCATTGTGCCGGTGGGTCGCTCATGGTTCACCTGCATTGTAGTAAATATCGTAGAGGGAAAGTGCACACTGACTAAAGCGCACGTTTCTATTCATTTAACAGTAGTTAGTAATCGTCACCTGTGATAGTCACCATCGAATTCGAAATATTTCGAGGAACAGCAAGGAAAAATACGTACGCGACTAACCTGGAAAAATCCTGGCTGGCCATTGTCCAAGGCTTTATTTACAGACACGACGTCAATTGGTGGCCTCGACACCCATCAAAACATACTTGCATGTTTGATTTATGTCGCCGCTGGACAGAAAATTTCGGTTCCTCGGTCGAACTTTATTTCTGAATATTGTTTTTCGTTCAGTTCTTTACTTCCGTGTACTTTGTTTTTTTTACCAAGAACAATCACATCACTGTACGACATTCATGTAAACTAGGAAAGTATTTAAAAGGGTTGTGCATAGACAGTAATAATGTGGTGTTATCTTTTTATGTATTAAGTAAGTTGGTAATTGTTCGACAGTGCACAATGTACTTGCGCTAGTACCTTATGTTAGGTGGGTGTCGTACCTAGTACAGTGCCCAGCAGAACTGTTTCAGCATCATTCTAAAATTTTATCGCCAAAAAGTTTACATCAAAATTATCTGTTTTCAGCACAAGGCACCACTGGGGGGAATGCGAACGGGGCTTCGTGTCATTTTCCCTTTATCTTCAACGGCGAAGAATACCTCGACTGCACCACAGTGGGACGAAGCGACTTTAAGCTTTGGTGCTCAACCACTGCTAACTACGATGTAGACAAGCAATACGGATTCTGCCAGGGAGATGGATACAGTCTGTTCTTGGTAGCAACCCACGAGTTTGGACATGCTATCGGCCTCGACCACTCAAATTCCCCGTCGGCTCTTATGTACCCATCGTGAGTGTTGTTGTATAGTTTTTTTGTATTACTGGTCTTGGTCTAGGAGGAATCTTGAAGCGCACAGTGACGTAAACATTTTCGTGTAATAAGTGCTCAGCACCATTTACAACGGCTCTGACTATTTTTTTAGGTTTTAACAAGAATCGAATAGGGTCACAATACCACAGCTGCCAAACAAGGCCTATACCACTGTCTTAGTGCTTGTTAAAAGTTTCCATAACAACAGCAGAAAAGAAGTACTTCACAGAAAATATTTTTTTGTCGGAAATTGGTTTGGCTGCCATAGGAAAGCCGGCAACATGATTAGTTGTTTTATTACTTAAGACCATACATTTTACATCGTTCATTATTTCTAACTTGCAAAAAAAGTGTTTATTACGAGAAAGTTTTTCGAAAACTATGCAGCCACATGTGTATTTTTGGTCGCTGTAACATCATTGCTAAGTCTGTGCTATAACTGTTAAGATTAATTTTCCTACTTTGGTAGATACCATTTCGAGAAAAATTGGCGTCTTCCAACTGACGACATCAACGGCGCAAGAGCTCTCTATCCTCCACGAACCTCGCGTCTTCCCCGGCTTGAACTGGAGGAATGCGGCGGAGATTTGACTGTAACTGAAAGTAAGTAGTTAAACTTCTTTTGTCTAACTTGACGAATGTAGCGTAAGGTAAAAGGCTGCAAATATATTTACCGCAGAACTTTCGACTTTCAGTGTTATTTAGTTGTGTTTTCACGTTCAAAGCTACCAACCCATCCAGAGAATTACAAAACCGGGTGTACTTTGTTGACGAAAAGTATAATTTAAAAGTTTTTTGCATTGGGAAAATCTATATAGGGCAGAGTAACCGACCTCCTCCCCCAAAAAAATATTTTTTAACCATATTTTTTTCTCATTTGAAATGCGATGATTCAAACGAGAACTAGAAATTTTTTTGGCTTTTTACGCCGCTTTTGCGACAGTGGTCCATAGCGTACATAACCGGAAAGTTTTACTATNCTTCAATGGAGGACCCCGCCAGAAAGAGTAAGTGAACGGATTTTGCCGAATAAAATGAAAGGACGCGGTCAAAGCAGCTGAATGTAAAGACAAAAGTCGACACACACAAAAAAGGGAAACTAGTGTGATTTACAAAAAGACAGATTTACAAAACATATTTACAACTAAGCGCAAACGTAACTATCACGGTTAACCTCTTTAACTTTTTTTTTCCTTCAAACGCAGTCAAGTCATACATTTGAGCCGCAAATCACTTACATTTGTTTTATGCGCGCAGAAATGTCACTGTTCGTTCAAGGCGGCACCGTGCACATGCTCAACAACTACCGGGTAGAGGTAACAGAGAGTGAATCTCTGCAAGTGTGGCTCGGCTGCAGCGAACGTACACCAGGCCCTTTGCCTCTGTTCGAACGCCGCCCAACAAATCAACAGGTTACAAGGAGGGACCCTTGAGGCTACTGTCACCTGTTCCATTCTCCTATCCAACCCTTTCTAGTGTTTGCCGCCTTTTTTACCCTTTGTCGCGCCTTCTTGGCTGAGCNTTGCTCAGATACAACGAGGAAAAGGACAAAATGGACAGGGGATACCCAAAAGCAACCTCTGCGTGGAGAGGTTTACCAACAAATGTCCAGGCTTCAATGGAGGACCCCGCCAGAAAGAGTAAGTAAACGGATTTTGCCGAATAAAATGAAAAGGACGAGGTCAAAGCAGCTGAATGTAAAGACAAAAGTCGACACACACAAAAAAGGGAAATTAGTGTTTGGCATTATGAAATTTTCTTAAGACAGATTTACAAAAAATATTTACAACTAAGCGCAAACGTAACTATCACGGTTAACCTCTTTGACTTTTTTTTTCCTTCAAACGCAGTCAAGTCATACATTTGAGCCGCAAATCACTTACATTTGTTTTATGCGCGCAGAAATGTCACTGTTCGTTCAAGGCGGCACCGTGCACATGCTCAACAACTACCGGGTAGAGGTAACAGAGAGTGAATCTCTGCAAGTGTGGCTCGGCTGCAGCGAACGTACACCAGGCCCTTTGCCTCTGTTCGAACGCCGCCCAACAAATCAACAGGTTACAAGGAGGGACCCTTGAGGCTACTGTCACCTGTTCCATTCTCCTATCCAACCCTTTCTAGTGTTTGCCGCCTTTTTTACCCTTTGTCGCGCCTTCTTGGCTGAGCATTTCTCTACGCTGCGTGTGCATACATGCCGATGTTTGCTTAGCTCTCTGCCGCCACCGCGGCCGCCACCGCCTGACTTGTTCACCTATATTCGATTCCACTAGGTCAGTCTGTACAGGGTTACTTGCGCGGCGCGCATTGTGGGAATTGTAAAAGCTCTGTGGGAAACGTGCGTTGTTAATAGCGGCCAGTGTAAAAAGGCATCTTACTGGTTTTTAGATCATACCTTTTAAATACATGTTTTATCCCGTTGTTTTTAATTGGGATTGTGTAAAGGGTGAAAACTAACCGTCATCTTTCCGAAACTGACTTAAGCCTTAATAAATAACTGAGTTCATTTGCCAACTTGCGATGGGACGTGGTTGCTGAATTTGACACGTGTTTGTTGCCAAGTGACGCTTTTATTGCATATATTCTCTTCAAGCTTCAGGGTTGATGCTGCCAAACGATTCTTCGCTTTGTGTAAATAAACATAAACAAAAACGGATTCCCTGCTGATAAACAACGAGCGTTGTGGCAGAACGACTCAGTAAATTAGCATCGTTGAAAGCTGAAAAAGCATCGTTACTACCTTTTACTCTTACTTACATCAAATGGAGATATGTGCAAACTCTGCATGCAGATGTAACGATTTCTTTTGAATTTTTGCCTTTGGCGTCGTGGTCCAATGAGAAGTTTAGAAAGACTTGTTTGGCGTTGACCCAGAGTGACAGTAAACTGTTACACGCGGTTGTAAACTTGTCCAGTCGTTTGTGTGTTTGTCGTCAACTACGAGATAGAAGGTCAATTGTTGGTCATTAACATGTAGTAGGAGAGGGGGGGTGTTTGACCTGAAAATCGTTAGCCAGTCAGATTAGTTGCTGAATGACAAACAAACAACTCCTTAAGACCTTCGGGGTATGAGCTCGTGCTAGACTGTTACTGGATACAGGTTAATGATTTAGGGACAGGTGTCAATAATTTGTTCACCGGTGTCATTGATTCGGTTACAAAGTTGACTTTAAATCGGAAGTTCTTGTGCCGAAAAAATTGCGAGCAAAACGTCAAAAAGAAAACAAAAAAGTGTCAACTCAGGGAATTTTCTAAACTGTATATGATGTGGTTATAATCATACAGGCACGGCTGTTGCTAAGCAGCATTGTTCCTTCCCCGCTGTGCTGATCCAGCAGTTCTTCGCCAAATATTGCGTGACAAGCCTGGTTAAGTGTGCTTTGCGGCGTATACGAAGTTATTGTCGAGCAAGACTTGCAAATTTTTGGGTCCTGTTTACTCGGCAAATATTTGAACTGTTCCGGGGATATTTGAACTTACCATTGTTAGTAACCCGAGGTCAAATCTACCCTGTGAACTGAGAATAGATCTTTTTAAGGGCTTCGGAGTAATAATGGGGTAATTGTGCCCGCTGTTGTAACCTTGGGTCCCTTTAATTTGACCTGGCCTTGTAAAAATACCTCAAGGCCTGATAAACGGATGGCTGGGTTAGAACGGGACCGCATAGGCTAGCAACAGTAACAGTAAGACATTTAAATGTATCACAGACTACGCTATGTTCTCTTATCACTGAAAAACGTGGTCAGATAAAACAGTGGACATCATTCATTTCCGACAGAGGAACTGATGAAGAATAAAAGATGCAAGCAAAGGCGGTATTAATTTCAGATGTCCTCTTTGGAAAAACGAAGATTTAGCGTCCTTATTTGCTATTTTATTGATACAAAATTAATTTGCCATAATGACCAGATCCAGGACTTACTCGCGTCTAGCCGCGACACAACCAAGCATCGTTCGACAGGCATTTCATACTGCCGCACTGCAGCAGTGTTGCCATCATGCACTTTTGCCTCCTAATCTAGTGCCCGTGTGCGGGCTGTCGTGTGAGTATAAAACCTGCGGCTGGCGATGTTTGCATAAGCGCTACAATTGAGGGCTTGTTTTCCAATTTCGCATGGAAGAATACTTGATCGAAGTGGTTTAAACCAGTTTAGTCCGGTTTAGCAGCTATAAGAGGAAAAATTACGCTTTAAAGGAGATCGACTCGGCAAAAATAACAGCAGGTGTTAATTTTCCTTGGCCCAGACAGGCGTCGGAAGTGTTTTTGAAACCGTTGGGCACAAAAATGGAGCTCGATTCGTTTGCGTTTATAATCTGCATCGTCCATAGTCGGCAACACAATTCGTAAAACTTTGCAAGTGCATTGACAGCTCATGGTTTTTAAGAACTGCAATACTGCAGGAGTTGAGTTGACGTTTGTATTTTTCCGTTTAGTTCCGATGTAATAGGACACCGTCATGGGAGGAAAACGGCAGTCGATTAGGGTTCCTCAATTAGAAGGCTATCCGGATATACGTTTGCGGCTACTGCGAAAATAACTTATTTGTCAAAGCACGAAGCCCGAACGTACTACAGGCAGCACATGCAAAACGTGTCTTACGAAATTCGCTTTGTTTTAACAAAATCTCTATTTTTGGGATAAGATTAGTGCTTTATGACATTAGATTGGCGAAGNGAACGTACTACAGGCAGCACATGCAAAACGTGTCTTACGAAATTCGCTTTGTTTTAACAAAATCTCTATTTTTGGGATAAGATTAGTGCTTTATGACATTAGATTGGCGAAGACGATACACTAGTTTTAGATTTTGCTTCAGAGCACGACCTAAAATTTGCACGTCCCGCTGCTAGTTCGTAAGTGTTCAGTTACAATGCCTGCAGATGTTGTTTTAGTGGCCTTTCCACAAGTATTTGTTGTGTTAGTAATTCAGTGAGCGGCGTTGCAAAATTTTCCACTCCAAGTTGAAAAACATGTCAATTTATTGATCGAGTCAGTAATACACTAGTTTTATTTTTCCTATTTGGATAGGTTTGTATTACAAGTGAGTGTGTTACAATCAGTACTTATTTGTACACAGTAAACAAGGCCAACATCCAATCAGGNCCATCAGAGGAACTGATGAAGAATAAAAGATGCAAGCAAAGGCGGTATTAATTTCAGATGTCCTCTTTGGAAAAACGAAGATTTAGCGTCCTTATTTGCTATTTTATTGATACAAAATTAATTTGCCATAATGACCAGATCCAGGACTTACTCGCGTCTAGCCGCGACACAACCAAGCATCGTTCGACAGGCATTTCATACTGCCGCACTGCAGCAGTGTTGCCATCATGCACTTTTGCCTCCTAATCTAGTGCCCGTGTGCGGGCTGTCGTGTGAGTATAAAACCTGCGGCTGGCGATGTTTGCATAAGCGCTACAATTGAGGGCTTGTTTTCCAATTTCGCATGGAAGAATACTTGATCGAAGTGGTTTAAACCAGTTTAGTCCGGTTTAGCAGCTATAAGAGGAAAAATTACGCTTTAAAGGAGATCGACTCGGCAAAAATAACAGCAGGTGTTAATTTTCCTTGGCCCAGACAGGCGTCGGAAGTGTTTTTGAAACCGTTGGGCACAAAAATGGAGCTCGATTCGTTTGCGTTTATAATCTGCATCGTCCATAGTCGGCAACACAATTCGTAAAACTTTGCAAGTGCATTGACAGCTCATGGTTTTTAAGAACTGCAATACTGCAGGAGTTGAGTTGACGTTTGTATTTTTCCGTTTAGTTCCGATGTAATAGGACACCGTCATGGGAGGAAAACGGCAGTCGATTAGGGTTCCTCAATTAGAAGGCTATCCGGATATACGTTTGCGGCTACTGCGAAAATAACTTATTTGTCAAAGCACGAAGCCCGAACGTACTACAGGCAGCACATGCAAAACGTGTCTTACGAAATTCGCTTTGTTTTAACAAAATCTCTATTTTTGGGATAAGATTAGTGCTTTATGACATTAGATTGGCGAAGACGATACACTAGTTTTAGATTTTGCTTCAGAGCACGACCTAAAATTTGCACGTCCCGCTGCTAGTTCGTAAGTGTTCAGTTACAATGCCTGCAGATGTTGTTTTAGTGGCCTTTCCACAAGTATTTGTTGTGTTAGTAATTCAGTGAGCGGCGTTGCAAAATTTTCCACTCCAAGTTGAAAAACATGTCAATTTATTGATCGAGTCAGTAATACACTAGTTTTATTTTTCCTATTTGGATAGGTTTGTATTACAAGTGAGTGTGTTACAATCAGTACTTATTTGTACACAGTAAACAAGGCCAACATCCAATCAGGGCCAATACTCAATATAAACGCTTTACATATTGCCTTAACATTGGTAGTGGGCCAGTTGGGCGTAACAACTTTAGCCTCACGGACTGTATGCTGAGCAGCAGTATCGGCGATAAAACCGGGTAAATATCTGTCAAACGTAACTGTACATACGGGGTCGAAATTTATCAGACAGTTTTATTGTTTCGCAGTTGCAAAATACGAGAAAAAATAATGAAAAATATACTCAGTTAAGCTAGATAGCATTTTTTTGATTGGGTGTTTGAAACAATTAAGGCCACCACTGTACTGGCAAGCAACGTCACAGGTTTTACAGTCTAACGTATTTATAGCTTAAGTCAAAACACGCAACTCCTAAAGTAATTAGAATATTAAACCGCGATGACTAGCAGAAATAATGAGAAAAACAGCTGCGGGACATAGAAAAATAGTTGAGTCATTGTGCGTGTCTTCCTATAACGCTTAGTCACGGTAAACACTGCTTATAACAAATTCATTGTAGGCACCGAAGATCGTGGTCCCAGCCGGAAAATGAAAAAATGGCTAAAAAAGTGAAAAAGGGGGAAGGTTTTAACGCCTAGCATTTCATATGCGACGCAGTAAAAGCAGACGCAGACAGAAAACGTGATTTATGGCTGTGCAGGAAGGAAGTATTTGGTTTAACTTCCATGCAAAGTTTACTGGGCGGTATTTATCCAAAGACAATGATTATACGAAGAGACGTTTTGATCAGCCTGTAGGCATTTTCTAAACTGACTATTTTTGAAAGTGAAAGATTTTAAAAGTGAATGAAATCAGTCCAAATGTAAACTTTAAACGGAGTTTATTTAAGAAAAAGTTTTGGAAGATTTTACCTGTTTGCGTTTTAAAACATTACCGTACGTAGTCGACTATTCTTGGCATACAGTTTGCGTACAGTTTCGTGTGTCCTAGTAACTCGTTTATTTCCTTTTACGCAGTCACAGTTACTCACTAAGCACCACACAAAAGTCGTAAGATGGACATCGACTGTCAAGAATACATCACCAGCTGGAACCGCATGTACAATGAGCACGTGACAGTCGACGACGCATGCGCAGTCGTGACCAACTATGATGAGTACGCGAAGATCTATGAGAGGGATTGCTCGACCCTTAAGTTCAGTCTTCCCAACGCCGTCACCCAACTGCTGAGAGAGAACATGCCCACAACAGTGTTCGAAAGTGAAACCGTTGCCCTTCTGGACGTGGCTGCAGGTGTGTGGGTTCGGTTGGGCGCTGGTTGCACGAGTGCATTGATAGCTCATAGTTTTTAAGAACACGAAATACAAGCCGCCATTCTTCCCAATGATGCGAAGTAAAGTGACGGTGGAAAACAAGTCTACGAATTTTGTTAAACGCCGTGTAAAGCTTTTTTTTACCAGGCAGTTAAACTTTTGGACGAGGCTTTTGTCAACTGTAAAACCGTCCGTCTGTGTGAGGGTTCGGCAAAAATGTTTTGACTTTTCCTTCCCGCGTACATTTTTCACTTAACTACATTCGTACACGAGACAAAATGTCGGATCAGCGCTCGCGTTTGAGGAATTTACTCGGTAACGCGAAAACCTGTAAGTCTACGGCAACAGCTTTCTTGTGGCCCATAATTTCGTACCTTAAATTGTGAATATTTTCCAGGTACCGGTTTGATGGGAGAGAGTCTGCGCCGTGCAGGATTCAAGGGGTTTATTGATGGAGTTGACGGGAGCCAGGAAATGATGAACAAAGCGCAGGCGAAGAGTATCTACAGGTAAAACAGAAAAATCGTTACAAAGCAAACAACACAAATAACGGGAAAGTGAAAGATCGCTTATTTTTGAAACGTTTGGGCAGTCAAATGTGTTTAAAAAGCGTGAATATGTTCTAACACGGCACAATACAGTAAAGATAGCTCACGCTAATATGTTTAAACTTTACAGAAAGCTGAACAAGGTTTTTCTCGCACCCGAAACGCCAATGCCGGTTGACAACGAGCACTATGACGTATTGACATGCATCGCTGCACTCTCGCAGGGTCACGTAAAACCGGAACTGCTTACGGTAAATAGACGCAGCAACGGCAACGTGTAAAAACAACGGTTCAGTGCGAGGATTTTGTTCAGGGAAGATTTAAGATATTTGTCACGTCATGTGAAACGTCCCACTGTNAACTTTACAGAAAGCTGAACAAGGTTTTTCTCGCACCCGAAACGCCAATGCCGGTTGACAACGAGCACTATGACGTATTGACATGCATCGCTGCACTCTCGCAGGGTCACGTAAAACCGGAACTGCTTACGGTAAATAGACGCAGCAACGGCAACGTGTAAAAACAACGGTTCAGTGCGAGGATTTTGTTCAGGGAAGATTTAAGATATTTGTCACGTCATGTGAAACGTCCCACTGTGCCATATAACATAATTAGGGTTGGAATATCCGGATAGCGGTTAACCAGTTAACCGATTACCCGAGGGATTTTTTACTATCTGATATCCGGATATTATTTTGTCGGTTAACCGGATAACAAAGGTGTAACTTTGCTCAAGCGCTGCAACGTTTTTATACATTTTTAGAAAGTTTCGATATTCTTTGTTTCCAGATACGGATAGATGTACTAACGTTGTCTATTTGCAGTGGTAGAATGATCGATTATCTTTCTGGCACTCTAATTAATTAGCGCTTATTATCCGGTCAACTTGTTAGCTAAAATGCAAATATCCGGTAAAAATTATTGATATCCGAAATAACCCTAAACATAATTGTACAAAACGCGCGAAAAACAATGATAGAAAAAATACTCAAGTCGGGTTAGATGGCTTTTCTCCACTGGATGTCTGAAACAATTAAGGACACTTCGTGCCGCCAAACAACGTCATAGCTGGCACAGTCTAACGTATTTATAGCTTTAGTCACAGCACGCAATCTTTAAGCAATTAAAAGATTTGCCGTGCTGCCAAGAAATCAATAAAAATCAGCGGCACAAAGGAAATGAGTTTGGTAANAACGTATTTATAGCTTTAGTCACAGCACGCAATCTTTAAGCAATTAAAAGATTTGCCGTGCTGCCAAGAAATCAATAAAAATCAGCGGCACAAAGGAAATGAGTTTGGTAATTATCGTCCTGCGCGGATTGGCTACGTCAAGACCCGATGTGTAATATACTAGGCCGATATAACCAGCCTGCCATCTAAACGTGTAGGGATTCTTAACGTTTTGAACGGGCTCCATGTAATTTGTTTTGTGATTTGCGGCCCAAGTTGGTTTCCATTTTTTCCTGACAGGCTGTTTAACACTATCAGGCAACATAGCAATAACTATTCACGCGATTTTAAACATAGCAAAACTTTGCGGTAAATACAGCTTGGTGAAATCAATGTTTTTTGCCCATAACTCCCAAACATATTTAAACATTCACACAAGCACTCTGTAACCAAAATCCCATGTTTAAAGGAATTTGCCCGTGTGACCAAACCAGGAGGCCTTATCGTTTTCACAGTAAGGAACAACCTCACCAACCAGCAGTACATCGAAACCCTGAACTCGATCGTTCAGTACTTGGAAGGAGAAGGCACATGGGAAAAAGTGAAATGTTTTTCCACTGAACAATATGGCATTGATTTGGCGTCAGGGCCGTCGCAGAAAAAGTCGCCTATGTATTCGCTGGTTTATTGCTACCGCAAGCTCTAGTGACGGGCGTAGCAAGGCGGTGTCGTTACGGCCATTGCGTTCAAGAAAAAGCTTCATTTTGTTAAATATTGTTTTGCTTTATTTGCACACGAACGCATCAAAAACAGCCCAATAAGTTTGCCCCAAGCAGCATATCAACTATGTTGTTGTTGTTCACAATATCCTTTTTAATTACCCTGTAACACGGATAAAAGTCAATGTCTAAACGACAATCCCATGTGATTATTGATAGAATACGTGTTGTTAAGTTTCGGTCCAACTGATAATTATTTAAGTTGCACCTTTTCTGGAGCAAAGGTGACATGATTTGGTGATGGAGGTTTAATTGTTGCAAGGGCAAGATGGGCGCCAAAAAATCACATAATTACCTAACAATCTACTGGTTTGGTGAAGGTCTACATACTATTTCATTCCCATTTTCCTGCGTATTCAAGCTTGAAGTTATGTCTTTAATAAACAAGTCTATCGCTTGCTGCACATTCTTTGAAATTTCTGCGCAGAACAGGATTCGGAATGTTCACTAAAATTGTGATTCACCCTTTATTAGGTTTTGGCCGCTTTACTGACAGTTTTTTAAGGCAGTTTTAAAAAGACAAAACACTTGGACTTCATACGTCAGAGACTTCAAGTGACTTAAGACTGACAAATAAGTTTTTCCATTGCCTTTAAGCAAGCCAACTTTCAACGTACACACAGCTATATTAAGGATTATTCTTAATATACATGAAAGCTTATCGACGTCGCCACGATCAATGGATCTTTGTTTAAATCAGGCCTACGTTTGAATAGGCTGTGTTGTTTGATTGCTGTAGAGTCGTAGAAATTGCTAACTATTTGTTTTTTGACGAAGTTGAAATGTTAGAGCCAAGTTTTCGAATATAAGCGGCTGCTTATTACAGTATAGTGGTCCCGTGCTTATCACCACAGATAAAAAAAACAAAGATCCATCGCAAAATTTTTCTGATTCAAAACAATAAAGCAAAAGATGGTTTGGGTCTGATTTGATCGCACCTGCTGCTTGGGTTAAAGCCACAAGTACAATGGGTTTTTTTTCTTGCTGTGATTAACATATATATACGTTTTATCACAAATGAGCAAACAACCCAGTCTCAGAGTTAAAACCATTAATACTTAACCGACCTGACTTGACGTTTGAAGCACTGGAGATTTAACTTGAGATTCGAAGAGCTGTAACCCAGGACTGCCTTACACTAAAAGTTTGTTACAGAAGCGTGGCTGGTCACAGAGGTTAACTCTGCTCAACAGCGACACCACCAGTTAATATGACAGATGGTCATAGCACTACGTTAAAGTGACGACGTTTAGACCAAAGAGAAATAAGCTTATTGAACTTTAGCGTTCAAGTTTTTAAACACACGTATGAACTAAAACAATACAAATATTTAGTTGCAGCAATATAACCTACCTGGCAATTAATAGTATTTGGAATTGCTTTACACCCACGGTGAAAGCACACTTTGTTCCTACTCAGGCCGTGTTTGAAGATGGGTGCTGGGAACCGAATCCTTATTCCAACAAGCCCAAATGCAACGACCAATCCCTACAAATCCCAACAAGACCAATAAAATTACCAAATTCCACAGCTATGTTGTTTGCATTGTTACGTCAGTCATCAAGAGATACCCCTCAGCAGTGACACTGCTTGACTAAAACTGGTTGGCTTAGAACGAGGCCGAAAAGCAGAGCACGGCAGTGTAGTTGGGCATGTGCAGGAATTTGCTGGGATGTTCGAGTGTCGCCACCCTCCGGGCGCCAATTAGCGTCTTCGCGATCCAATTATTCCAATCAACAGTGTTTCACGGGGCTTAATTAGACCTTTAAAACGTCTGCAAACCAGTAGCACTTGAAAAAAAACAGGATTGCTGCAAAGCGTAACA
>QXVZ01011071.1:0-16616 GCA_008931825.1 Phallusia fumigata | reverse complement strand
CTTGTTAGATACACAGTATTTCCATCTGGTATTATTACGCAGAACCTTGACTACACGCAAAAAAATCTTTTGCAAAGCTTCTAAAAATGTCCATACATCGGGTGGTGCAATTGTGGCGCGAATATGCTTTTCCTTGATTTCTTTTTCCTCTACCAGCCAGCGAAGAATTGAATTTCGTCCCTCGTATTTGTTTGGAAACACTCGTCTCTCGCGCACCACCCAGCGGCGGCGCAGAATCTCGGGCATTGCGTACTCCATGTCCAGCAATCCTTCAACCTAAAGCAGTTGACGGGTGATATAATCCAACGTAAAGCACTCGATTTAAAAAAAGTTTTAAAAACTTGCAGAAGTATACCTATGCTTTGCTAATACTCTCCCAAGAGAATAAAGGTTTGACGCGATGCAATTGTGAAATAAAATAAATAAACGAAAAAAACGATTACGATAAATTCTGCAGCAAAAACTGGTGAAATTACATTATTGCGATTTACCTGAAGAGCAAGCCTTTGTACCAACGCATGATCTTGAACTGAAGCAATATCGTCGACAGCGAGACCANGCAAAAACTGGTGAAATTACATTATTGCGATTTACCTGAAGAGCAAGCCTTTGTACCAACGCATGATCTTGAACTGAAGCAATATCGTCGACAGCGAGACCAACCTAAAAAACCCATCTCACAGAATTAATGCGTGGATCAGGTTATTATCTTATCAATCGTGTATCACACATTGCGATAAAAATAGACTCATTTGCACCCCCAACTTCCTTGTCACTTTACTTTGTTTTGCAACAGAAGTTTTTCGCCGCTGTTTAAAATTTCATCTAGCTATAAGACGTAAGTACTTTTATGTCATCAAGAAAAACGTATGTATGCTATGCTGCTAACCAGTAGGTTGGTGAGTAGAAGACTCATAAACACAGCAAATATTATAAAGACAACATTCGTTGAAATGTCGTATTGTACGACGTCGTGGTATTCACTACTGGTGTAGTGAGTTAGGAATATCGATGTGTAATCCATTTCACCAATCATCATCACAAACGTCTTTACGCATGCTAGAGCCGGTGTGTAGAACGGATACTAGAAAACAAACAACATGTGACGCAAAGTAAAGATCGAATGTATCCTGGAAGGAAGTTGTTCCATACCTGGTTTTGAAGCAACACGTAAAAACTGAACGAAAAGCCGAGAACGAAGAGAACGAGAACTGCAGCAAATCGAAGGAAAGTGAATCCGACACTTGTTACCATAAACACGTAGATTCCGAGCCACGCAGTTCGACGTGCGTACAAGAGCAAGTTAAGCCAGGATATTAGAACTGCAAAAGCTCCACATTCCCACTGCCATTTCTGCGAAATATTAAAAATAACTTTGTTTGCGGAATTCGTATGAAAAAATTTTTTTTTATTTTATTTTCGCGTGAGGTGTTGTTGCAACTTTATGAATACAAAAGTAGATTTAAAAAAATTTTTAAACTAACCTCACGTATTCCAGTGTCGTTTGCAAGCGGGTCGATGTCGATGAACACCAAAATACAAAGAATGTACAAAGTCGTTTCGATGTAGTTTGTAAGATCCAAGAAATATTTAAGCCGCTGGTGGATCATTTGAAATATCTACAAAACCGGCAAATAAACACAACTTAGTTCCCTTGAATACAGTAACACGCGATATATTACCACACACCTCCTTAATTAACTGTATTGAAGAAAAGGCAAGGACCAAAGTTATGAAGACATAGCGACTCGCGGACGGACCCTGGCAATCGCTTCCCCAGACGTCCTGGGCCTGGGTTACGATACTGCCAAACAAAAAACATTTAAAAACTTCGAAAAAATGTTAGAACCAACAAAGATCCAAAACAACGACGTACGTGAGACACTTGTTGCCTGCACTGACTTGCTGCTCTGTTCCGGTAATGTTGACCGCAAATCGGGGAGGTGTCGTTGTCATGTAAACGTTGAGGGACACGAAGAAGATCAAATACGTCAGCACGTTTATCCAATATATATATCGACCAAACATGCTCCACTTGAGGTTCAGAAGGCTTGAAACGGTCGGATGACGCAAAATGCGTTCACTTTTAGACTTTACCTGTGTCAACAACGTTGTTTAAAGGTCGACACGAATATAAACTCTTGCGTTTGTTCGCTGTCTCCAGATTTCCGCCTTAAACTCTATGGTTGTTGGTTGGAATCCCGCTTCTATGTTTTGGGTTGTTTTAATCAAAAAATGTGGGATTGCTCTGATTTCACTTAGTGGGACCATATATGTGTTACACACAGTAAAAAAGAGGGTAGAAGCGTTCTGTCGGAACTATGATAGATTAAAAGGTTGTTGGATCTAAACCCGTCTCTGTGTTTTGGTTTTCTTGTTTAGGAAACTTAAGTTACATACAGTAAAATAGATCGGGTCGACAGCTTGTCATGAGGCAACCAAGAGGGGCGTTGTCCCAGTTACAGAGAAACCATCTAACACACATCTAACTCACCATCTTGTTTAAGATGTGGTTTTCAGACACAATAGATCCACTTTTACTGTAAGGCTTTGCGCTCTTTTCTAACTTCCAATCTTGTGCATTAATAGTTTCGTTTCTTAACTGTCTCCAATTTTCTGTGGTGGGAATGATGTATTTCATCTGCTCCAAAAATATTTCGAATCAATCACTGAATACCATCTTCACGAACATGAATTTTTGATTTATTGGAATCCTTGCATATAGATGTTGTAATGCTACTTCATACCTCCAAACTATCGCTTTTCAGGTGAGCATCGCTGGTTTTTGATCCATCTGGATTTGAAACCGTTTGAATCCACCTTGTCGCTTCGTATGCGTCGTCCAGAAATTCGTAGTTGAAAGTAATCTAAGAAATAAAATGAATGAAAAAATGCTTCGAAGATGATTGGCATCCAATATGACAATATGACGTAAATATGCGACTATGCACTAACCATGTACATTTTGTCGTCACATCTGACATCGTTTGTTGTCATACACTTGGTCAAAGCAAGTTCAGCCACATTGGGCATTCGTTCGACTAGTTTTCGTAGTGGCGTGACAATTGTTTCTTAAAAACAAAAAATATTTAAACATGTACAACACAAAGTTGTCGTCCAATCATACTTTTTGCTGTTGTTTTTCCCACAAAATGGTAAAAATGTACATATCAATTTGCCTTATGATACACATACATACTTTGAAATTTGGAAAAGCACGCTTTGAGTTAATCATTATTGCAAGAAAGAAATTGTTTATAAACGGCAGTTAGTTAGAACTGAAATCTCTTCATTATATACGCGTTTGTTTATTATCTCCGAGCTAGACTTTTCCTAAGTTTATAGTTTAGAGCTTTTGAAAACTCACATGCAGCTAACATATGACGATTCGACCTTTTTAGCTTTAAATGAACTTTTTAACATCAATTGATACAAGCACAATNGGCATTCGTTCGACTAGTTTTCGTAGTGGCGTGACAATTGTTTCTATTTAAAAACAAAAAATATTTAGACATGTACAATACAAAATTGTCGTCCAATCGTACTTTTTGCTGTTGTTTTTCCCACAAAATGGCAAAAATATACATATCAATTTGCCTTATGATACACATACATACTTTAAAATTTGGAAAAGCACGCTTTGAGTTAATCATTATTGCAAGAAAGAAATTGTTTATGTACGGCAGTTAGTTAGAACTGCAATCTCTTCATTATATACGCGTTTGTTTATTATCTCCGAGCGAGACTTTTAAAGTTTATAGTTTAGAGCTTTTGTAAACTCATATGCAGCTAACATATGACGATTCGAGCCTTTTAGCTTTAAATGGACTTTTTAACATCAATTGATACAAGCACAATTGTTACCTGAAGCACATTCTTGATACGCGTTTCGAAGTGAATGTCGCCAAGAATCATCTTCCAGTAAAATTTTCGCACAATCTTCATTGTAGTTGTCGATAGCAATATCCAACGCGTTTCGCCCGTCCGGCAAACACATTTTTACATCAGCTTTTCGATTTAACAGTAACCTCACTAGGTTTGCGTTCCCCTTTTCACAAGCAGTATGCAGTGGTGTGGTCTGAACAATAAAAAAATGCAGAGTGGATTTCCACATTTTAAAAGTTTACGTTAGCCTCACGCTATTTTTCATTAGGAATTGTTGTAAACATTTTAGTACATGATGGTTTCTGGAAGCAAAACCGCATATGGTCCAACACACCAATGTTAATTCAGTCCAGATAGTTAATAGGCATTTGTAGTTTTGCTACATTGGTCCGATAAAAGATTTCTTCAACCACTACACTTGTGTATATTTTTGTTCAAAACATGTTTAGAAAATCAAAACCAACTAATGAAAAAGTGCCTATTAATAACAGGTGCAAACGAAAAAGCTAAGTAAAAAAATTCTACACAAAGACCTTGCAAACGAAAAACTTCAAAAACTTACTTACCAAATCACGTGCTTTATTATCAACGAGACTAGGATTTGCGTCTAGTAGGACTTTTGCTGACTCTGTCCATCCTGCGTTGACGCAGATGTCCAAAGCTGTTCGACCTTTACTGTCCCTGAAACATAATGTTGTGAAGTGACATGACTGTTTTATCTAATGATACGTCCAATGAACTATCCCTTGTAAGATGAGATTTCCAACTGCTTACTTGTCTCTGGTATTGGCTCCGAGCAATAATAATCCCTGTAAAGTTGAGGTGTGACCGTTCAATGCTGCTAAATGCAAAGCAGTCCTTGAATTTTCGTCCTGGTCGTTCAGGGAAGAACGGTCAGCATGTACAATTTCCTGCACCACCTTTAACTGACCATACAACGCAGCCACATGCAGAGGTGTTTGTTCCGAGTCGTTCCGCTGCCCAAGACTTGCACCCTCCGACATAAATATCTAAACGAACGCCAAAACTGATGCTGGATATAAACGAAGTTGTTTTCGGTTTGTTGTACAACTCACCTTAACAATATTCATTTTGCCCTGGGCAGCAGCCACATGCATTGGGGAGTTACCGTGTCGGTCGCATCCTTGAAGCAAACTTTTCGCGTATGACAGAGACATAAGTACCTGCAAATATTAGTACAATTTTTTTCGAACACGTACTTGTATTCATTTCCTTCATCCAACGTTTTATGTATGGAAGCAAATAACCTGCTGGCCTTTGCTGTATAAAACAAAATCTACATCATACCTGAACCACTTGTGTTCTTCCGTGCTCTGCTGCAAGCAAACAGCAGTTTCTGTCACGAGCATCCATGATACTTGCGTCAGCACCATGGACCAGAAGTAAGCGAACAATCTCGACATGTCCATCACGACATGCAACCATCAGTGGAGTCAATCCTTCGTTGTTTCGGATTTCACAATTCGCGCCTCTGCCAGGAGTTTATTTATTAACAAATGAACCATAATGAAACTATGAAAACAGGGTGAGCAAAAAAAGCGAATCTATGTAAAAAAAACAATTTAAAGAACAAGAAAACGCTAAACGGTATAAAAACATGACGTAAACCTGTCCAATAAAAGTTTGGTGACTTCGAGGTGATTTCGGTGCGATGCAATCCATAATGATGTTGCTTTGCTGTTATTTCGCGCATTTACGTCTGCTGATCCATAGCTTAGCACTGCTTGCACGATTTCTATCACACCACACTCTGCTGCTGAATGTAGGGCTGTTTTTCCGTGGCCACATTTCATATCCACATAACTGGAAAATTCAGGTTCTATCGAAAGAACAAATCATGTTGTTATTACTCCACTTTTGAGGGACTAAAAACGTAACGAAAAAATCGTCAACAGCAATGGTACTTGGTATTTCTACAGTACAATCTGGACTATAGAGCTTTTCATTATTTTATGCTGGGAATAAGGTACTAGGTCTTTCGAAAACCTGTCCCAAAGCATTAATGGTGTATATTAGTATATATTGAGAGCGACCTAATTTTAGCAAACTCATATTACTTGAAGTTCCATCGTAGCTGTTTTGAATTAGTGCCGCTTGTTTTTCCCACACATCCAGCAAATAGTAAACGGTTTCAATTGATCCGTTGTCGATTGCAGCATGAAGTGGTGTCGTGAGCTCGTTGTCCTGATCAATTAACCGCGCGAGTGGAGCATCAGCATTGGTTTTACCAGCATAGTTTAACAAAACCTCTGCAGCCTGCAAACATTTGTTTGTTGTCTAAAGCTAGTCGTACAAATGGGCGTGTACGTTTTATGCTTCGGTATATCGGCAAACACACCTGCGTAAAGCCATCACGGCACGCAAGTATCAGTGGAGTGCAACCATTTTCATCTTTTGCTTCCAACAGCTTGGAACGTTGTTGCTGGTTTGTATTTTCTAAGATGGCTGACATAATTTCGACATGGCCCCGTTTGGCTGCTTCGTGCAAGGGCGTTGACAAATGATCATCCTGTGCCTATATTAGGCAAATGTGCACATAACTGTTGATTTTGAGCTTCTTACACAGTTGGCGCGAGCAAGCGGCAAACTTATTTGTAATACTTATTGTCATACCTGTAAATCAGCTTTTCCGGTTTCTATAAGAATTTGCACTGCGTTGAGATGTCCTCTATCGCTGGCATAGTGTAGTGGTGTGGACAGATATATGTCTTTTGCGTTGACGTTGGCACCGTTATGAAGCAAAACTTGAAGGCATGACTTGCTACTGGTCGAAAACTGAAAAATGTTGTTGATAGTATCCTGTTACAAATACAAAATAACAACATAATAATAATGTTTGTAAACGAGACACTTTTTTTCGACATAAATACGCTAAAAACACATGATCCACTGCGGAAAACTCACTTTGTGATCTATTGTTTGTTTGTAATGCTTTGCTGCATAATGAATCGCATGTTTTCCATCTTCTCCAACCAGGTTTATATCAGCACCATGTTGTAAAAGTTGTTCAGTAGCGAAGCTGTTACAACGCCTATTGTTTGAAAACACTGTTTTAGGCCACTGGCGTGTTAACTTAGTACAGCAAAGATACATTAAAGCCAACTTTACCTTGCAGCAAGATGAAGTGGGCCCAGAAGATCTTCCCCATTCACCTTGTTAATTTCGGACCAAGGTCCTTGATCTAAACAACCCAAAGCCTGTCGGATTTCTTCCCTGTCACCATCTCGTAGAACCTGAATTAGATATTGATAACTGCACATTGTATCACTCGAATCAGACTGCTTCAAACCTAACATCGGTGATGACTTCATAATGAGGACATTTGTGACGCCACAGTTGAATGGGCGTTTGGCTTCCAGCAGCCTATAAGTCAACTCGCGTTTGTCGTCGCGCAACAATGAATTTAAATGCGATCTATACCCTGATCTAGCAAGCTTTACAAAGGTCTTGCTTTGGACTGGTACCTAATTCAAGAATTGCATGCTGGCCTTCCACAAAATGTTAGTCAAGGGTTTATTGACAAAAGCAACTTGTCTGTAAAAAAATTATTCCCGAAATCGTTTTCCATTGTAATGAGAAAAAACGTAGTTTTGGTGCTCAAAAGTGTATGAAGCAAAAAAAGTTTTTGCTTGGTGCTGAGCTGTGAAAAATCCCATGAAAGGAATCCTTTCGTGTTTTAGAGGAACAATTTCTCCTAGGAAAGGTGTAACGGCGAAAAGTTGCCCCCCTGTTATAATTTAAAAGTTCTTGTCCAATTGCGATCATGCAAGATAAAACAAAACTAATTTCTTTTCCATTAACATACTATGCCCAACTACGAATAAAGTAAAATACGCAGGTGCATTTTCTAATGCACAAGCATTTAAAACTGAGGTACAAAGTTTAATTTGTTCCAACGCCTCGACTTTTGGAAGAAATCTCACCTGTTGCAAATCGGTTACTTCGCATTCATCGGGGTGGTGCACTTTACTGGAAGGCTTCTGTAAAACGGCTAAATTACTTTTTTTGCAATGCTTAGGCACAATTTTATGGAACTTGGTAAAAAATGTTGTTGCTGGACCTTGTTGGGCCCTTCAGTATAACAAACTTTTACCTTTGTTTTATGTTTGTCACCATCGCTTATAATTGCATCGCCGAAGGGAGTAATTACAGAAATTTCGTAGTTAGCTTGACTTTCACTATTGGTATATTTTTGCACATACTCGGACAAAAACGCAGGACGTCTCAGGCTCTTCCTGGCCTCATTTTTCTGGATCAGGTTCATTACCGCTAAATTCCTGTGGAGGAAATTATAACTTGTCATTGGGGGAAACCATTGTGCGATTATAAAGTTGTAGACAAGCCGCAAGCAACAGGAAGTTTCAACAGTGTTATAAGCAATTAGACTAATTGACGCTAATGACTTTGCTGCAAGTTCAGTTAGTGCTTGTTGTTGGTTATGTCGAACAAACCTCAAAATGGGCCTCAGGCTGACAATTGTCAAGTTACCCTTATAGACTAGTAATAACAAACGTTTTTCACGACTGCTAACAGATATATCGTTGTACAAATCCATTTTTTACAGTGATCCTGGAGCGGAGTGATATCTGCTATTAAGGTACCTAGACCTTTGCATGCTGCTTTTTACAAACTCGCAACTGATTTGCTGATTTTTAATTAAGTCACATGGGGCTGTGCCGACATAGGTACGTCTGTTTCAACCTACAATTTGGTCGACTTGGCAACAATCTTGGCACACGTGCACAAAACGCTTTAAATTTGGTTACAGAGGTTGTCACTGCTTTAGCCCTTTCTGATAATGATTGGTTGCAAAAAACTTTGCATACATGTTAACAAAGTGTTGTAAACTCTCTCGTATTCTGTAGTTCTTAAGTGATTCACATCCTTGTTAAATACATTATGAGAAGAAGGTTTGTGTGCATGTACACCATTTACATCCTCTCCACAACCAGGTGATAAATTGTCACATGACATATATTTCCGATTGTTTAAATAGCATGCAAAACTATTTGTACTTTGAACATCTACTTCATAGACATGAATGCGTTGCTTATTTCAACATACAAAATCATAATTATTAGTAACGTTTTTTTTATGCAACAACGATTGAATTAGAATAAAAATGTAAACAAATATTCGTTTTTGTTCCAGACATTAGGTTTAAAGGTTGTATTGATCGAGGCTTGACTTACCCAACCAGTATTTTAAAAATATCTTAGGACGCGTAGTATGCATCATAGTTTACACGATAAATTCTTTAATTGTCAGCGATTGATGTAGGAAGTCTTATTACCATCCTGCACAATCATTTCACTTCCTACAATTAACCGTCAGCAAACCTCCACTGACGCTAGCAGGGTGCTGGCTAGGATTTCAAGGCGACAATTAGATATAAATTTATGGTTATCCTGCACATCGCCTAAAAGGTAATTAGTAGACTTACTCGGGTTTAACTTAATTTGATGTTTCCGCATCATAATAAACAAGTTGATTCCGTCAAAGTCTAGCCCTTGACCTTTTCTACTGGTAATGTAACAGTCTGCGGTTTTCACTAAAAGCTAATGTCGTCTTAACAAACGTAAAGAGTTCGGGGTCAAAGTCTCACACTTACTCGGTCATTATGACAAATGAAAAAACTGCAAAAACGCGAAATGTGACTCGACAGCAGCTTGCTCAAAGGTCGCATTCTATCAATAGTTAGAGACAGACATTTGAATAGTTCGGGCAAACAGAAAACTTTCTTATCCCTTTATTTGATTTAGAAGGTGCGCCCTGGAACGTTTTTCCTTTGTGTTGCAGGACTCTGGTAAACATTTTAGCTCTCAATTGTCCAGAGTCCAAACTCCAACTATTTTTAAACGTTTTGTGTCAATATTTTTTAGATTTTTTGCATTGTGGCTGGCACGTTTATGTCATTGTTTTGTCGCAACGCCGTTTTAAGAAAATCTGTTTTTTTTTTCAAACAAAATGGGCGGATAGTTATACCACCATGTCCGCGTAACGGTTGTTAAAAATTCATAACCTGAAGAACGGTAAAGACACCATTGATTTTATTTATAAAATGTAATACAAATATTGATTTGCATTTGACCGGCGACTGACTCCTTTCTACCATCTCCTCCGTCTGTCGCAAGGCTCAGCTAATTTGCATTGTTTGAAAACCATGATGATGGCCTTGAATTGTGCTGCGGTCAAAGCGTACAATAATCTGACATGCGAAAAGGTACTTACGTACTTACCCGACCCATATTTACGCGGTAAAATTTGGAGAAAGAAAACGAACACGCCCAATTCATCTACGTACAAGACTGCACTTCCGCTTGGTTGGGATTCGCCAAGATTTGCACGTAATTAAATGTCTCGAAAACGATTTTCACAGGGGGAAAATATTAAATCTAAAATCGACCATATGTTTCGATACCTAAAGCGTGTAAATGATAATGTTTCTCGGTAATAGTGAAAATCTACACCACTTACACAATGTTTAACCACCGCCCAGGCTACAATCGAAATGTAATTAATTCTTTCGGCGAGTCGATGGTTTCGGTAATTACCGACAGTATATTGTCATTCAGTGATAATGTACATGTTTGTGACACCATACGCCCGACACCCAAATTGTCAGGTGAACAAAATAACCCTTAATTTCACGTTAAAAGCGGACAGCGCCTTTTTACACAAAGGATGTTCGTTTGGAGTATTAGCGGTGTTTGCAGCATCTCCAAGAGTTAATGATAGATGCGCAAAACACCGGCTGTTTTTGACTTGAGGCTAGCGATAAAAGCTTGCTTACCTTAACCGTGTGGTGACAACATCGAACAATGTACTCTGAATAAATGGTTATAAAGCGACAAAATGCACGAACCGTAGGGGTCACTGTTACACATGTTTGCCGTTTAACAAAGTACAAATCTTTCTGCGCATTAAAGGAAAGGCATTATTTAAAAGGCTTTGTTATCCAACAGTCGAGCATTGTACAGCCGGATATTCCCTAAAAAGATAACATCAGACACGATTTCTCAAATGCCGCAACACAAATATAATCAAGTCAAAGAAGTTGTTGTTCATGTCGCACCCTGACAACGGCACAACAAACCTCGGCGAGTTCTAAAATTTTCTTAACATCGTCAAAGTTTCAGGTCAGTGCAAAAAAGGAAATTGGCATCGTGTCGACGCACCTTCGGTAATCCCACGGTTCCCACCACATTACAGGAATATTTGCTCTGTCGATCAAGCGATGGAAAGCGAGGGGTTTGCGTCAGTGACGTGCGTTGCCTGGTCGCTACGTTAGTTGGCAACAGACAAAGCGCAACTATAAACGGGCTCAGGCAAACTCCACAAAGACACTCATTCCGAAAATAGAGCCGCGCGAACGGGGCGAAGAAAGCGCTATGACGTCACAAGTGCGTTGCTACGGACGACGAGGGAACATAAACCGTTTGAAGTGCTCAGCACGGAGTCACGGCGTGTTGAAAAATTGGTGGCACTTGTCAATTAAAATACGTAACCTCACAATGAATAGAATTACGGTTCACGCCCTTCGTCTTTATAAGGCTACTGTAAGGGATTATTGCAGCCATAATTGCGCGCGCGTTACCCTGAAACCATTATTTATACTTGCGTGAGAAACTTGTCTGGAAATGTATTTTGCTAAGCCGCTTGTAAATAACATTCGTTAATTGTTCAAAAACAATTANTGTCAATTAAAATACGTAACCTCACAATGAATAGAATTACAGTTCACGCCCTTCGTCTTTATAAGGCTACTGTAAGGGATTATTGCAGCCATAATTGCGCGCGTGTTACCCTGAAACCATTATTTATACTTGAGAACTTGTCTGGAAATGTATTTTGCTAAGCCGCTTGTACATAACATTCGTTAATTGTTCAAAAACAATTAAGTGGGTGTCATTCTAAATGTTAGTTGCAATTATCCAACACACTAGCCACGTAAGTAAGCTGGCAAGGCCGTAGTGGAATGACAATAAAATGAGTCCGTACCATTAAGTCATGTATATAAACGTCCACGGAAAAGGCTTTTTAATTCGGGCGTCAGTAATAAGTTGTGAAGCGCTGACATGTACATAATCACATGGGCTTTCCAACACTTTGTGTGCGATTCGCAGAAAAGAGCTGACCAAAAAAGTAGATCCTATAACCGGCAGGCCGATGTAGAACATCGCCGGTTTGCAATCAGATTAATCAGTGTAAACACACCGGGCTATTAACGTGGTTCAGATTCGTGAGGACGGGCCGCTCTTAACCGCTGCACTGGTTGGTCATGTGACAACTTTCCTGTGAAGCGGCGCCGCAGACCAGGCGAACATGATCCTGGTCGTGTTTGTTGATTCATTCTTGCGGCAGCGAAACCCGATGTTATTCATTGTTTTCAGCTGCAGCAGGAAGATGACGGTAAAAATTTTGGCCGCGGGACACAGGCGACGTGCGAAAATAGCCGTTTTATTCAGATACCACTTTGCTCTGAGCAAAATTTGTTGTGAAAATAAATCCAAAACAACGGATAAATTTGACAGGCAATGAATCATAGCCGTGTTTTCCCGTTCCCATAGTCTATCAGACGTAAACGCCCTGCGATACCGCATCACGCGTTTACTGCATATTCGAAATTTTGCGAGGGTATTACACAAGGATTATAGCCTCATAATTTACGTCTAGTAGTTCATTTCAAGTATACAACGTTGTTATAGCAAGAGTTTACCCCTTGCCAAATCGAAAATCAGAATTTACCAGAAACGGACAAGGCCACTTCGCAACATGTCGTGATTCACATTCCTGGATTGTTTCGTGTTTCGAATACTACAGGTCTGTTTTGGGCTTTCAATATCTCATTGAAATTGGTAATGGAAATAGATATTTGCTCTTTTGGGCTTGGATAGGCTACTGAGTCCTCAACAAGTGACTAGCAATTTTTTATCAAATGCTTTGACGGTCTGGCATATAAACCAGTTTTCTCTGGAGCCTTGCGATTTCCCAATCCATTACACTAAAAATCACAAAATGCGATTCAAAGGTTTTCCTGATATATGTGTTGACCAACAAAAAAACACATTTGGAAAACACTGTTATGCCAACCAAGCTTTATCGCCTGTTTAAGTGCAAGATTAGGTTACTTTACGTTTCTGTTGACCACGACTCGGTTTTCACTTGACTGAAAAAAGACAAAAACCAACAAACGTCAATAAATGAATTATGAAAGTAAGATAACTGTATTTTATTCTTTACTTGTTCACTTCAACATAATTTTGGAATTTAGTCGAATAAATCAGTTGTTTTGATTGGTGTTGTACCGTGTTTATTGTTTTAGAAAACTATAAAATGTAGCAGTTACAGAACATATAGCACCATCTAAACCAGGGGTGGGCAAAACCTGGTACGGGTGGCATGCGAAGTGTATGTTTATGGCACGTAATTCATGAAATCATATTCCAATACGTTTTGTAAGCAAGTTTTGCGAGTTCCTTGTTTTATGCCAGGGACATTATCAACACAAGCGAAATTTTAACATCGGAACACAATTTGCAAACTGGCACATTGCGTTCAAAAGGTTGTCCACCCCTGATCTAAACCACGTATGAAACGCGCATCAAACGTGACTTCACATGGCTACTACCCTCTTAAACGTTATCACAGGCTAAAAGTTATTCCCAAAGGAAATTATGTTTCAACTAATAGTTCTCAGTTACTTTAATGTCCACTTTGCTGGGCAATCTTTTCCCCAAGGCGTGCAATTATTTTGGGTCAAAAGGTCTATGACGCGCATTTAATGCTGCATAAAATTGGTTTGTTTACCGTTGCTTTTAGAACTTGCCTCAAACGGGAAGACAGCATTACACCTTGTTTATTTACGCTTTTATCCCGGTGTTTTGGCAGTTATTTTTGCTATTAACTTACTTTGCAAATCCCTGATAGGTGTACCTTAACTTTAAAAGGTTTTCAACGCCTTCGGACAAAGTAACTGGCAACCAGGTTGGTCTTCCCACAAGCAGAAGCAGATGGCTTTAAGCGTGTACGTTCTAAGATGTGTGTTTATGCAAGTGGAAACCGATTCGTGAAAGGCGGAACCTCGAAGTTGTCAAACTCGGCACGGATTTTACCTGGAAATTTAAGCAAGGCGAGCAAGATAACATCGCCGACCATAACAAATTAGCGCTGGGTATCAGCGGTACATAAATAACAACAATCACTTTAAAAGCAACTGCGATCAAATCTGTTGGCTAAGGTTTGCATTTGTGGTCTCGTTTATCCGCACTTGAGCGCCCGGGCTTGTTAATTTCATCTCGGTTTGCTTTTGTTTACAAAAAGGCCAAACAACGAAAATTGCTAGGATTCGCAGGATTGCGAAATGATAACAAACTATTTCTAGGCGGGATTGGCTTGCTGAACAAACTACCAACGATCTCAAACAATTTTACCCGCCGATGTTTTTGTGTAGGCCCACGACATCGCACCACAAAACGAACGCACCCGTTAGATAAATAAATTCATTTCGGCGGTGCAACTATTTTGCGGGGGCATGGTCGCCTGTAAAATATCAGCAAATAGTTTTATTGGTCTCGCCCTAACAAACCCAAGACTGTTGCTGATGATGATCACTTCACGGCAAATCTTTGCATCAAAATTGCATGGCTGCGCATGGCAGCAGTTGTTTGGGCTTGTCCAAGTGGATTTTAATCGCGATTTCATGTCGCTCGCCTGGTAGTGCAACAGGAGAAAGTAGTTTTATAAAAGTTGGCTTATAAAATAGGTCAAAATTCAATTTTGAGTTTTATTTCTGCAATTTTGGCAGTTAAAAAGCGCACCGATTCGTCACGACAGCATCCACAAATCAAAACCTTATTATTAAAGTTTTGACCAAAATGAAGCGGCACCTTTTCAGCCGATGTCTTTTGTGGTAAATGCCACGTGACGTTGTCTCTAGCGAGGAAACCGAGGCGATGCAGAATCTTTGAAGTCGCGACTTTCTTTTCTTTGGTCTTTTCGCAGTGCGGTTAAGGCTGTCCTACAAGACACCCGGCACTTTGGCTGCGGTCGGTCGTTGCGGTCGCGTCATTAAAAAAGGAAACGGTGCGCACCCGCGTTCAAAAACCATTGTTTGAACAAACGGCAGACACTAACCGATTTTTTAATTGGATTCAGGCAGATCGTGTTGTCTAAAAAAGTGTTTGACAAATGGATTACAATTTAACGCATGCACATCAACGAGCGTCACTGGTTTCTCTTTCTTTTCACCAAACCCGGCCAGAATAAACCGACAAAAATCTAATATTTGCAGATAGTCGCGTGTCGTTTTATTGTCACGAGATGGTATATATACTAATCCCTCGTGGTGTTACTCACAAAAAAACCACCGAAAAATGTTTGCACATTCTCGCACTGAATTCTAAGATCAAGCCAGTGGTCGAAAGATTGTGTTTGCTTTAGTTCCCATTTTAAGTGACGATCGGGTGAAGGACACGCAAACCGAAGCCCCAAGTCGTGACTTATGTCGAGGCTCACCCACTCATAATAGCGCGTCGTGATCAGGCGCCTGTGTTGTTGTTGCCGCTTTTCCACGTACATTTTCGCATTTGGAATCGGAAAACGCGCTCAAACCAGCTGACCGCGGCGTCAGGGTGCAGAAGTAAACACTTGATCACTCCTTAACTTCCAAACCTTCTTGTGACGCAGTTTCTTATCAAACTCGCTATATTTGTCTTAGGCGCTGGCAATTGAAAAGGTTCTTTGAGTTTGAGTGCGGTTTAAGCTGTATCAAAGACACACTTCACAGCGCTATCGTGCTTCCGATTTGAACCACAAGACCAATCACTTACGACCAAATGACAAGAAACAAGGGAAAGCCCATCTCTGCTCTGTTGTCATAAGGATTGCCCGTCCGTTAAAGGCTGAGGCTAAATTTGGCGGACAATGCCTCACATTATGGACGACCGCGGAGGTCATAAAAAGCCGGATGCCGTAGTCAGCGCTATGATAAACGTGTTGTTTGGCACATCTTACAAGATGCGCTTTACCTTACATTGCCACCAAAAAAGCACAGCACCTGCCGAAAAAGGCACCCCTTGAATCATAACGTCAATTTGCGTTACGGTCCTGCACGTTCATTGATATTTTTAGAATGCAGGGAGGGGCGTGCGAATGTCAGCCACAGGCGACCGCGGGTCTTTAGCGCTTGTGGTTTTGCAGTAAAATCACTGGTCGACCGTGGCTTGCTTGACAGCTGCCTTTATACAATCTTCCTACGCGCGCTCACAGCACCAGGCAAAAATGTATTTTTAAGTCGTTAGTATATGCAAAGACCTTCATAGAACATGTTTCGAGAGCACTTATTAACCGCTATCACTGAGATCTACGGCAGCCTATCTCTAATCTCCATTAGGCCCGTTGCAAAGCTGCTGGGTGTAAGATCGCTACAGCAAAACTCTTCCNATGATAAACGTGTTGTTTGGCATATCTTATACGTTGCGCTTTGCCCTTACCTTGCCACCAAAAAAGCACAGCACCTGCCGAAAAAGGCACCCCTCGAATCATAACGTCAATTTGCGTTACGGTCCTGCACGTTCATGGATATTTATAGAATGCAGGGAGGGGCGTGCGAATGTCAGCCACAAGCGACCGCGGGTCTTTAGCGCTCGTGGTTTTGCAGTAAAATCACTGGTCGACCTTGGCTTGCTTGACAGCTGCCTTTATACAAT
>QXVZ01011070.1:0-21935 GCA_008931825.1 Phallusia fumigata | reverse complement strand
TTTAAACACTATTACACACATTTTATTGCAAGCATTACCTGCAATGCAATCAAAGTATATTGTGTAAAAGTGTTGGTTTGAGAAAAAATATTCATTAAAAACCTGTAGATTAAGTGCCTATTAGGTCACCAGTACACTTTCTGCCTGCAAGCAATAACAATGCATTCCATTTTTTATCACGCTAAAAATTGAAAGATAATAAAAACCCAAAAATACACGATCAGAGAATCACCCACAAACTGCAAAAAGTTGATGACCGTTATTTGTCAGGGATCGCTAGGTTACATTACATTTAGTAAAGTTTTTTTTTAAATACCAAACATCAGGTGAAAAAGTCTGTCAACAGGAAAAATTTTTGCAAACCTCACTATCTTGCGTCGCCCCACTGGTGCAAATTCACGTCATGCTTCATTGCCCACAACACCAACAACCTAGGAAGGAAAATAGAGACAAAATGTGTTTGGTGCACGCTTTTTGTACTTACCTGTCACCTCCGTTTTATACAAATAAACCCGAAACCGGTTTAATTAAATTGTAAATCTGTGCGCCATAATATCAATCACAATAATTTTGTGTACAGCAATGACGCCACACTTTTAAGTAAAAATAGTACACTTTTTCGGCAGCAAGGAAAAGATAATCAGTTGAGTTGTACGTTATAAATTGTGAGAAAAAGTTAATGGGTTGGAGCATAGATACTACATACATGACTACGTACATGTAAGATCTATGGTTGGAGGAGACTAGTGGTCCGAAATAGGCGACATGGAAAAACTAATGTTGGTCCGAAGTGCATTGTGCAGTTTTAGCTTTTAGTAATTGTTTGGTGTTCAAACAGTTTTTCTGAAACATATGTTGTCTGTGAAAGGCCCAACTTTGACCCAACAGAGAACAGAACATTCAACTTCTTACAATTCTAGAGCCCTGCGTGTCTTTTATAGTTGCGACCCTGATTCTTGGAACTCGACTTAACCTTTTTGAAGTATCGGAAAGCACCGAGCATCCTGTTTGTGGTGGTTACCTATCGTCCAGTAAAGCACCCAATAATTGTTTCCCCTTTCGGACACACGCGTTCCAAATAAGAGGGTTAGGTTACTTTGTTTCTTATCGTAACAAAATATAGCCCTGCAAACGATTATTTGCCAACAAAACTACACGTTTCAAATGCAATTTTTTGAAAATGGAACAACTAACACATCAACAAGTCAAAACAGAAACAAACACTTTTACATAACAGGCAAAAATATCAGTTGCCTACAAAAATCTATGATTCTTTATGTATAATTTGACCAGTGTACTGTATCGCCAAGGTCTTTTTGTGGTCCTGGTGGTTGATTATCAGTGAGTTATTACGTACATCATTGCCGAAACTAAAAATACTGTATATCTTGCTTAAATTAATTTGGGCGGCAAATTTTTTTCTAATGGCCATACAGACAATTGCTTTTTTTGCTTGTGCAAATTTACATTTGTAGGTTATAGAAAACCACAATAACTACTGCATCAACAATTATCCCAAAAGCATTTAAAACCTAGCAAAAAACAAAAGGCCATAGGATAGTTTGCCGACCATGCATTTGTGTGCAGTATTGTTAACTGTGTTCAAAATTTTAGGAATGTAAGAAACGAACGTAGATAGCAACGTTACCAAAAATACATCAGACAGAAAACTTACGTAGTAAAAGCATTACAATACGGCTGTTGTGTCCATTGCTGTGGCCACCATTATTGTAAGAATGTTTAATGTAAATTTAATCGATAATTTAAACTTAAAGAAATAAAAAATGGATAGGCCAAAGAGAAGTACCCGTTCGCCACTTAGTATTACAGGTGACCCGCTCAAGCACCGTGCGAAACTCTACACATTTACTAAATTCCGGCACTTTAAAAAAAGGTGTTAACTGTTAAAAACGGCTTGACCGTACGTTAAAGTTGTTAAACGCGTTCCTACAGTATCTTGCACAAACGTACGCTTCTCAAATATATATTTTTTTTCTAAACTTTTCGCCATGTTTTCAAATGACATCGAACTGAGCACGTTGCGGGTTGCTTTGGCCTCTCCTCAGCACGTCTGCAAAAGGCCTCGAACAAAAAATGAGTATTGGTTATCCTCAAGTAAGGTTTAATACTATATTGCGGCGAAGAACAAAAAAACACCAGAGGGTACACGAAAAGCACAGAGACTAGGTCTTGCGCAAGCAGCTACAACTAGGAATGACCCGTGCACCAAACTTTCCACATTCACCTAATTTTTCGCCAATTATGATAAGCTTTCAGACACAAAACAAATGCTTCTATGGCTATTGAAACAGTTTTCAGCAGCTAGAAATGTTTTTGTTCATAAGTGCTCTATGGCAATTTCCAGAAGTAGAACTCAGCTCTATCTATGCCACCCATAGATATATGATTCAGTAATAGATTCTTTCACGCGACAAGCAATGGTAAAGCTTTTCCAAGCAAGCTAGAATTAATTTGAAGTGCAATCCAGTAACAAAATCGGTAAGTCTGTAAATCGATGCAGCAAAACCTGGTCGTGCTTCAGTGACTACTTTAACTTCTTTTTGCTTTTGAACAACCACATTCCTCGCTTTTGCTTTTTCGCCGACTCTGTGGTTTCTGCCAGTGGATGGGGTTTCAAAAATGTTTTTTCATCAGTTTCAGCGCTGCTATTTACGTTTGCCTTGCCAAGAACATCAGGCAGGGATTGACAGCTCACAGAATGACTCGGAGATTTGTCAAATTTTGAATGGGCTGAGGAATTGAGGTTGTTGTTTTCATTATCTTCCACTTTTAACTGCGGAGGCTTCGGGGGATTCGCACTTGTTTTTCGTTCAATTTTTGGAGATTTGTGTTTTCTTGGGAATGTATTGGACAGGTTTATATATGGCGTAAATGAAGAAGTTGTTGATGCCTCAGTAGTGACAGATTTAACTGATGAAGTAAGAGCAGGAGAAGTACTTCTTTTTACACCACTTTTCGCAGACGGAGTTCTCATGTTTACATCTGAAGCAGATCTTGACCTAAAAAGTGCAAAGTCATTACTTGTTCGCAGAGCCATCCTTTTTTGATAACTTAATACTCACAAACTGTTAGAACCAGGTTTTGGTGAATGACCGAGTTCGTTTAAAGATGAGCAGGATGTCAGACCAGACTTTGACTTGTCATCGCTGTTATGGGAAGGCTTCTCTTTTGAAAGATCTGGGAATAGTGATCAACGAGGTTTTTGTCAGTGACAGCCTTACACAAAGGTTTGTTGTATAAATCAAACACTGCCTACACATCAATCACAGGTGATTTTCTGGTCAATCTCATAGAATACTAGTTGTTTGTGATATAGGTTACCAATAAGCAAAAAGTCACAGAAAAAAATCTTTTTTTGGCTTTGACAAACTTTTTGTACAGTTTAGTTATGAATTGCTGCTCAAAACGCTTTTTTTATTTTGCCATACATGTGAGACAGAAAGGGGACATAAATATTTTTGCCCCAGCATAAGACAATTTAACCACAGTTTAATCAAATCTAAGTTTTATTGATTTCTAGTTTTTAAAATTAAAGGTATGTGAGAGTAAGTCTGTGTGTCTAGTTGATTGCACCAGCAGGCAAAAACTTTGCAGTCACCGATTACTGTGCATAAACAGATATATTGAGATAATTCCAAGTGGAACAGAATATTAGTAACAGAGAGTACGCTAACTATTAATATAACATATTGTACCTTTCAGGCTTCCCAGTTTGTCCAGGTTCTCAGTGGAAATATGTGTGAATGAACTGCTAGCTGTAATGAAGAAAATACTTTCACATTATCCCAATGAAAGATAAACGTCACATTGAGACAACAGTAAGTACAATATCACAGGAACATATAGAATTAAAATTTTTATTCAAAAGTTACCTGTTGAAACGCTGTCCAAGTCCAGTTTGGTGTGGACAGATGATCGACTTTCAGTGGAATTCGGCGATTTGTGTTTCGATTTTACAGAGTTTAATGAAACCACACTCGTTGTTGGGGAAGTTATCACAGCTGGTGTCATAAATTTGCAATGACATAAACTTTCCAACTCTGACCATCTTTTCCGTTTTTCTCGGTAGTCTCTTTGCACAGCCCGCAATGCATCCCTGACAGAAAATGTACAGTATCAAAAACGAGAAGATCAACAGAGCAGAAAAGGTTTCTAACTTGACTTGAGTGAAAGCTTTACATGATACATCTGAGTTGAGTTAACTTTACTTATTATGTCTGCTTTATCATGGCGCATGTTTCAAAATATCAACAAATTTTTGACCAAAAGATATTAGGAAACCAGCAAGAAACATGGCAAGTAATGACCACTCATATTTATTGAAAATAAACATACTTTGCAAGTTGTACTTCCATGTCGAAACTGTCCACCTGGCGACTGTGTATAAAATGTATGGAACTAAACACAGAAATTTTCTTCTTCATCTTTTGGAACTAAAAATTAAAACATGGTCATTTTTTTATTGTTTATTTGGTTGCGGAGAAAAGCTGTGCTCACCTGCATCGTTGCTTGCTCCACTTTAGTTTGAGCTTGTGTCCGTTTGAACTCATGAAGTTTCATTTCAACTTGGTAGGTGCTCTGTAAAAAAACACATGAAAATGTCAAAGGTTTTACTTTTTATTGGAAAGAGGAAACAAGACAGAAATGCTTTCCAATTTTGTGCATTTTTTGCTCCCAGCCACTTAAGTTTACAGTTTTTCTAACAACAGGTCAGTAAATACAAAACAATTGCATTAGTGGTTGCCAACAGGGTCTTAAGTTACCGGATTTAAAATTTTGATCCCTTTTAATGAAAAATTTACAACTGCAATTTCCTATACCAGACAACTCTATTTGAACCAAAAATGAAGATGCTGATATCACACACAAGGGTAGGAGTGCCTAGGAGGGGGAAATCATTAAAGTGCATGCAGTTAAAAAAATAGCTCTCCCACCTTGAGACATGAAAGTAGCCGAGATGGTTCTCATTAAGTCTCAATCGCTCTTCTGCATTTTCCAGCAAGTTTTTCATTTCAGTCAGCTCCTCTTGAGTTTCAAGAAGGCGCGAGTAGAGACTTGCATCGGAATTTAGTGATGAGTTGGATCCAGAATGCTGAGACAAAATTCAGACTTAAGGTATTGATTATGAATTTTATGACACAAAATTGTAATCAATGTCTATACCTCAGTAGTTTTATCCAATGCGTCTTCTTCACTTGGACTTATATCCTTCATCCTGAACAAGACAAAACATTTGAAAAACTGCCAGTTAAGGAGCAGGGTTTTTAATGGGATTGTCCAATATACTTTTCAAAGGTGAGGTTTGAATTAACCCAAAAAACAGCAATCTATGGTGGCAAGTTTAACAATTCAACCTTTTAAATTAAACCCCCTGACCAATATAGGGGGGAATTTGTTCCCCTTTTTAGTTCACCAATTTTCAGATTACTGTTCAACATTGCCACATTGTCACTTCATCATTTATGAACTCGTTCAACAAAGACAAATTTGATGAAGTAACAATGCAAATAAAATGTGACTTGACTTGATAAGTTTAGATTCAGTTCCAGCACTTGTTTGGTTATTTTCTTTTATGAGAACAGTATATACATTTTCGTGCCTTGAGCGATTCACAACTGTCATTTTGAGTGTTGCAACACAGAAAACACTTCTAAATAAAAAACTTTTAAAAAAACATTGAGCAAACCCACCACACTGCATCGTCTTCTTCATCAAGTTTTTGCAATTCCTTCTGTAAGTTGTTTAGCTTTTCCTGCATCGAGGTAACAGCGACTGCGGCATTCCGACGCACATGCACACCGAACACAATTCCACCCATTGCAAGGGCAAGAGAAATAGTAAGCAAAATGTCTTTCAGCAAACTTGACCTCGCTACAAGATACAACACATTCAAATTTTAGTTAAAACTTATAAAGGCATAAAATGTATCCATATGAAGACACAAGCTAATTCAATAAAACACAGGCCTGGGATTTGTTACTGGAATTGCTGTAAAATATTTTTGTCAAAGGTTATAAAATATTGAAAAGGGAACAAATGGTGTTGAGAGGATTGTCTAATTTTAAACCACTGTTTTTAGCGAAACAAAAAAGAGACAGTGGCCCCTCAAGTCAGTCTCATGAAGAAGTACTGTCCAAAAACAGTCCTAAAGGTAATTTTGAGAGGTATTCTCTTACATTTTGGATTTCATTACCATTTTTTAGAGAGGATGGTCCCCTGTTTCTGGCAGAATGAATAAAATTTAATATCTGCCGTTTTATGGCTTGGCTTGTGTCTTCCTAACAAAAAAAATCCATAAGCACAAAGGTAATAAAAGTGTTTTAAAAAAGGTAACTGTTAAGCGTCTGATGTTCACAATCCAGACAACAAGATCCTTTTAGGAATCATACATAAATTATGTACAAATATTGACAAACTAAACACATAGAATCATGCAAATGCAGGTGAAGAAGTGAAAGTGATAGCAGAAGAATTAAAGAGCTGGCAAATAAAGCTACAAATTGTGCTTGTGAAGCAAATGGTTTAAACATTTTTGCTTTTTAATGGCAAAGGCATTTTGTTTACAAAAAAATATATTGATTTTTGAGGTTTTAGCTGGGGAACTAACATTAAACAACTTGTTGTAAAACAAAATAGTTTTTTTAAATATCTCCAAAAAAGTATTAGGTGTTATATTACTCAAACACCATGACCATTTTCCATTGTTGGATATGAAATTGCATTTTTGACAAAGGCCAACAAATTTAGTGAAAACATCTTTCTTTACAGTTTTACAAAGGTGCAGTTAAGTTAAAACACAAGCAAAATGTTATAAAACACAAGTTACATTTTAGACATTTTTTAACTCCGCTAAAAAAATATCTATCTCTAAAAATCACAAAACCAAGCAATTAATTTGGTTTCATTTATAACAGTGGTGGTATCTACGTTGGTGCCTTAAAATAACTTGTGCTTAGCCATGCAACAAAATTAGGCTACTTAAGCAGAAAAACTTCTTACATTTTGGGATACCAAATAACACAATTTCTGTGGCCTTGATATGAATTTTTCGTCTTTCTGATTTTGATCTTATGCCTACCTTTTTTAAAACACCAAAATTGCTTTCTGTGAAGCTAGAAAGAAAAAATTATTTTGAAAAAAAGATTCAGAATACAGTACCAAGGAAAATCCTCTAATAATACTAAAAATAATCGAAACTTATGACAATAACACAAGAGTTATTCCTCCGAGGCTGCGCCTGTTGATGGTCAGATTAGCTTTCTTTTGGTTCGTTATCAGTTTTACCAAAAACCTATATACTCGTTTTTGGGTGGTTTAGTGATGATGCTTCATCAACTGCTTTTTTAGATGTAATTTGGGAAAGAGAAAAAGTCAGTAAAGAAAGTTAAGATGAGAAAAAGGTTAGAAGAAGAGTACATGACAAAATGTTTTTATCATGCGATAATGATGCAACTTACAGTGTGTGTATCCGCACACAACAATATCCAAAGCTTTCAGCCAAAGTTTAAGCCGGTGTTCTTTACTGCCATCTACCAGTGACAAAACTACCGAACTGTTGCTCGCCAAACTGGTAACAAGCAGAAAGTTATTATTAGTGTTTTGGACATATTACAAAAAACCTTTTAGGGGTATCCCTGCAGCCACAATCTTAGTGTAAATAGCTACAAAACTGTGGCAAGAANCACATTTCATTAGAACATTATTAAATTTTGAATATGTCAACATCTATTTAGACATTCTAGTTAAATAGGTTATGTATCACATTGCACATGGAACATTCAGAATAAAGGGCAGAATATTCTATCAAGCAGCAGAATTATTGCTGCCAAATTTAAGGATTTCCTGTTTGTGTTAACGGTGAGCGAACAGTGTGTAAAATATAAATTAGGTAGCTCCTTGGCAATTTTTAGCTGCTATACATAATGGTCAAAAAATAGCATAAAAAATGGGTAAGGCCAGCTTTAAGAAAGGTAATCCTGATGGCAAATGTCAGGGTTTATTTAATAATCTAGGATGCAGTATTTATCATTAATCATAGTTTCCTGACTGGTTCAAGCGATAATGGCTTTGAAGGTAAACTGAGTCATGTCATACAAATTGCACAATGAACCGCAGGCCCATTGGTAGGCCCAACATATAAACCTAGCAAAACTAAACTTGCTTGACGAATATAAGCAGAAACACTACCACATCTACAATCCTGCATATGTCGTCATGATTTTGATTTTGCTTTGTAGCATAAAATAAATGTTATGTTGGCGAGAAGCCCTAAAGTGGCTGTTCAAAGTAATCTACCTTTGCTCCCTCACTTAGCGATACATTGCCATCATCATTTTGATCCAAATCATCATGTAATCGTTTCATTGCCCTCCTTGCAACCAAATCAAGTGCTGTGACATCTGTAATGGTGTAAAATGCAGGTCATTATTGTATGATTCTTACATGTAGATGCAAAGTGCTTTACTGTCTTCATTTCTTTTTTACTGATTTTGGAAACACAAAAGGGGTATGTGTGAAAGGCTTTCAAGGCCAAAATAGCCAGATAAAAGCCAATTTCTGGGGGCTTTTTTGCAGTAGGGTGCACTCCAAAACCTAATGTTTAAATTAACACAGACTTTACAATGTGTGCAAACACTCTGGGCGCTAAGGTGTTCCGGCTGACTTACCACAATTTAAACTATGCTTCCTCGCAATTGAGGATGACTGTCATAATGTGTGTTAAGTGACAGAAAAAAAACATGTGTAGGGATGTTGATGATTCACAAAGTGGAAACGCTGTGCCAGTTCAAAAAATTAATGTATACTGGTGATGCCGAACTTAGCAGACATTTTATACAAACAACAATTTAGAAACTTTTAAAGTTGGACAGTTTTGACACTATCCAAGAGATGCACATACCAATTGAAGTAAAACTTAGCCTCCCAAAAAATATACAAATCTTCACTATTTTAACAACACAACAGGCATACATGCATGGAGAACAAATTAGCATAAGTAGTATAAACTGAAAAATTTATGAAACCACAGTACTGACTTGTAAAATCAATGTCTTTGAAGTTTAAAACAACATCATCTTGACCGTCAGCCAACACTTGATTAAGTTGTGTGAAAAGTATGCAAAGGACATTCGGGAATTGCACAGCAAGGATTGTGATCAAAGCCAATCGAACTTGGTTGACAGAAATGTTTCGTCTCTTTTTAGCCATGCTGCTCTGCCTGCAGCACATTTTCTTCACAACACCAAGAACATTTGCTACATCATTGTTAAGTCATATCATTCTCCTTAATAATATTAATAATAATAAAAAGTTTGGTTAGTTATAAAAAATAAATATCAGCCAACTTTTAATTTTGCATCACTATCTGTCAGTACAGATGCACCCAAAAAATGCTTAGTGATTCAAATCTGAAAGCGTTTTATATTGGGTAATTGGATTTTTGTACAGATATTAAGTCATTGCAGAGACAAAACACTCTAGTATTTATTTAAACTTTAAAACTAAAAAATACTCTGTAAAAACTCAGCAAATTTAACCAGGCGACATGCCAAAAAATTGGTAAAGCACAAGCACTTGATTAGCTAGAACCAAACCGGTAGATTTCTACCAACCAAAAACTGTTTTAATCACTGCAAAACAATCCCCCGCACTGACAGAGGCTACAAAACGAATTTTGTTCAACGCACGCAACAGATGTCGATGCGTGTATTAACCCACGCACTACGTCAGTTTGACGCGACAGGACTTGCGAACATAACAGAAGCAAAACAAAATTTCTCGCGCTCGCCCGTTCCGCCAGCTGATGACTATCAACAAATTGATTTCACTGCGATTCATGGCGACTAAGGTATTTTGTCTTTGCTGCTTCCCCAATCGTTGTTGATTTTTTAAACTGGCACGTCATCCACTCAATTAGGGGATTTTTTCAACTAATTTCAGTTCAAACTCCTATTTATAACTTTTATTTTTAAAACAAAAAAGCCCACTGGTCGACGATTTGTTCAGATAAATTATTAACTCCTTAAAAAACATAGTTACTCGCAAAGCAGCCCGATTTGTTTCAAAACGTGTACATGGTTCCACAATATCTTTTATTTGCGCCAATATACAAACCAACCTCCTAACCTAACTCGTATAACAGATTACGGTAAACCTATAAGCGGTCCTTCGCAACAAATGCACTCAATTTAAAGTTTGCAAACAACGTTTTAACCCAACATCAGTCAGAAAAAATGTGCATGCTTGGAACAAAATCTCTGGTGCGACAAATTATGTACAACCGGTGAAAACCAATTCCTGCTCGACTGTTTATGTCGCTAAAACAAACGATAATAAGCTTTGTGCATCTCAAAATGGGTTAAACAACACAGCAGCTTGTCCAAAACTCGATTACACACAACACAAGAATTATAAATACCACTATATATGCATAGTCGTCGCAACGATTAGGTTTACAAAACTCCTTTGTTATCCTACTTCTGTAATGCAATCACCATGGATTCAAAATGTTAAAAAAAATCTGCCCTGTTGGTTCAACGTGTGTAAAAAAGCCAAAGAATCATGGATCTAATGCAACAGGGCCAGCACAGGACGGCGGTTCATGACGCATAGCCTGACAGGAACTAATGATTACAAACAATAGACTACACTGCACAATGTAAATGTATCCGTGCAACACTCAACCGAAACATTAGAGCAAATGGTTTATTAAAAGTGCTTTCAACATTCTGCAACAGTGTAGCAACATTTTGCACAACAAAAAACAAATTTATACACATGCGGTTTCAAAAATTGAAATAACTATCCTACACGTTGTATCTGGCAATGTGGCACAAGTATAAGGTAGAACAAACAACTGTGAATCACATGCTAACAATACAAAAAAGAAACGTGCAAACTTGGTTTTTGTACGCTTTAAAAATTCGCTATCTAAAACCGTGCGTTGAGGCCGCCGAACGCACGGTCATGCCTGAGCGCACACGGATTGTAACACGTGACGTTGGCCTGTTCGTTTTCTGCGGGTTATTATTTTCATTCTTTTCATCGTCGATGTCCTGAAGAACCGAAACTTTGCTCATAAACTCTGGTTTTCGTCTTTCGTTTCGCTCCAAGAAATCACTGCAGACAACAAGGGATTATTTTATCCTGCGATAACGACACATGTAACCAGGTATCAGTTTGGTTGAATTACAAGTATAAATTGAACGAAAGATTGTATGTGACATAGTCTTCTAGCGTGAGGTACACGTGGCAATTGTGGAACAATTTTGTTTACTAATACACTTTTTGTGTGTACATAGTAACAAGACTTGTTTTGGACACTGTCGATGCCAACTATAAGGCGAAATATATATCAGAAGTTTACAGTCTTGCACTTATGCGCGACTGATGTCTTTGTTCCCCATGTTGAGTCTTTGGTGATTCGTGACATAATAATATAGTCAGTTGATACATAGTAACAACAACACTCACTTATTTACCTATACTATCATATCATACTAATGTAACTCCAACGCGCTAAATGACGACTCGACAGAAAAACAAACATTTTCTGATGACCTGCCCCGCAGCATGGGTGGTTTGCATGTCTCATACCATAGGCGGGTCGCGTGGTATATGGTATGGCATTGTTTTACTGACATGGGATAGTAATATTCATCAGACAACCTTAACTCTACGTTTGGGAATCCTGAATAATTTTGCTTGTAAACAGAACGGAAGTAGGCTTACCGAAACGCTCTGGCGCCATGTAGCGGTGCTAGTTGTGCGTCCATTTCATTGCTTTTCTGTTTCGATTCCGACATTTCTCGCTTTAAAACTTCTTCGGGATCTTCCAGTGGTTCATTTTCGGGCCTTGGTTTCCATGATGTGGGATCAAGGTACCAGGCTCCATACTTTAACTTCACCCAACTTGGCTCGTATTCAGGAACACTTTGACGCTATAAAGTCGACAAATAAAGTTTCTGCTTAATTTATGAACCCTATATTTTGTGGGTTATGATTTCGGGGAGGTTAGAGGTTCGGTTTATACAAGCTATAACAAAATACACATATTTAAAAATAATAATGAAAATCAACACAAAACATAAATTAAGGCATTTAGGTGTTTTGTTAGTACTGTAACTTCTACAGTTAGAAGATAGAGATTTAAAACAGCTAGATTTAACTTGAAATACCTCCAGGCACTTACAGATGCATTAGTTGGTGCTGCAGATGATGGGTGACTTTTTCTTGCTGACCCTCGGGGGGAAATCCCCGCTGATATTCGCAGCTCAGATGGAACATTCGATAACTCAACAACGTGGATTGGTACTGAGAGTGCAGGCTGAAACAAGTAAACATTTTCTGCAGCTTAAAAAAAGGACAAACAAATTTTATTTTAATTTTAATAGAAGGTTGAGCAAAAACCTAAAACCTAGCTTGGACCTTACCTTAGTTTCATATCCACTTGCAAATAAACTAACAATAGTAGATTCCTCCACATTATTGCTTTCTCCGCCCAAATCTGAAACCCAGTCACAAAACTCCTTTGTCACCTAGGGAAAAAAATATTCAAATAATTTATGTACGGGTCATGCTACTTTGGAAAAGTAGTAATGCCAACTTTTACAAAGGACAAAATTTTACAAAGTAATTTTTCTTTGTTGGTTCAAAGCTGCAAAAATAAAATTGTGTTTTCTTTGTTGAAATTTACTGATTTTAGTAAAAACACAAGTACTTGCACTACCTTCTTGATGTGTTCGTCTTGGGAAGGAGATGTTGGTCGCTTTTTTAAACCTCGTTTGTCATCTTTTTGTCCTTCATCTTTGCGGTGAATCCACTTGTAAGGATTGCGCTGCTTGCCCTCTTCCACAAACCTATGCCAAAATACAGCAAAAGACAGAAACATTTTATAATGCACTGAATCACTTTTAAATCTTTGCTTGGTATAGTTTTCTGTTTAACCGTTGTTTGCAACGCCTGCAAAAACGCATAGCTGAAATATAGATATCATAGCAAGCTTAGATTCAGCAAGGCATGGAAAAAAATTCAGAACCTAGTAAAATTTAAACCCATGACAGCAGCCTACATGGGAATGGTGCTCTGAAACTGAGCTACACAGGCTTGTTGTTATCACAGATAACCCCTGTTTTTTGCATGTTCTGTCCCAAAGTAATCATACCGTCAAATAAAGCAGTCAAACATTTATAGAAAGTATATGTCATTATTATTGGTTTACATGAATGCTTTAGGACAGTAATAAACATAATATTTAGATGACCCGTATGATTACACACACTTTTTTGTTCTGTCCTGAAATTCATTTTTTTGTTTGCAGTACAATACCCATGTTTAAGGTAACTGTGCAGTTGTAGCTATGACGTGATCATCAAAAGAGTCTGTATGCTTTTTATGCTAACCTTGGTTCATTTTCATCCTCTCCTTCATCTTCTTCTAAAATATCCTCCTCACCAGTGTTTGTTCTGTAATGATTCAAAACAATTAATAGTTTGTGTGTGATAATGCATACATACACTAAAAGATAAATTATTGTTGTTGGTTGGTTTTTTTCCTTGGTAGACAAAAATATGCCTGCTTTCGAATTGCTTGCAAAGAGTCCACTGTCAAGTTTATCTGTTGACACTTATTTTTTAAAGGTTTTTTTTGAAGTCAAAAGTACTCCCCTCCCAAAATTTTTGCCCAGGAAAACAGAAGTTAGGCAAAACAATCTTGTGAGCGGAAATTGATCCCACACCTATTAGAGTTTATTGTGATCACTTTAGAACAGGAATGGGGCACCTATTTAGTCTGCAGGGTTCCTGGATTGCACAACATTACAGATGTGCCAAAAAAGGGGCTTTTACTTCACAAAATCTGGAAGTGATTGAATGTGTGGCAATTTTTACAAAATTTTGAAGTCATATTAAAGTTGCGTGTTAAATTTAAATTGCCAATAATGGCAAAGTCATCTCAAGGGTATACTGAAACATAAACATTTAATATTGGACTTTTGTTGCTATGTTGTATACTTTAACAAAGTTGTGGGCCACATTAAATAGCCAAAGCGGGCTACATATGGGCTGCAGGTTTCCCACCCCCATCTTCAGAGGGCAACAAACAAGGCACAGCACAAGGGATTTGCAATGTAAAATTATTGCTAGTTGTTGGTGCTTGTCACAAGCATATAATAAACAATGTTTGTCATATTTACCTCGCTCCACTTCCATCAGTTGTTGTCTTTCTGTCCATGTCCATGTAAGTGGAACCTTCTTCACTTTCAAGGTCAGGGTTCATCGCGGGGTCTAGCAAATCGACTATTTCTTCAAACAACTACACCAAAAGGTTTTGAAGCTTAAGTTTTTTTTGGTGAAACCATTAGAACGGCCAGTTTAGGAACATATACCTCTGGTGGCATTCCTTCTTCCAGGTGGGGATAAAGAGCAAGCGGATGTTGTGTTAACCCAAATTCGACTTCCTCAATATGGTCAATTCGCTTTTGTTGCAAAGGCAATCTCTTGCTAAAGCAGGCTTGGGACTTTGTCAGTGATGGCACAGGCCTGGAAATTTTGATGTTCAACTCATTAAAATTAGAATAACACCAAAATAAAACAATCAATAACACCTGCTGCAATCCTAAGCATTTAAAAGTTTATTAAAACAAGGGACAATTTAATTCTAAACAGTGATAACCTTAACATATGCCATGTCCAAATATTACAATAAATGTTATGTAAATTAGTACAGTTTAATGTATCCTTAGTTTCCTTGGCTTATAGGTCCCATAACACAAGGAATGCATCATTGGTAAAAGTCTTAAATAATAAAACAAACACAGCTAAAAAGGGTTAAAAAGTATCTCTTTGCTGGAAGTTACAAATTACAAACAGTATGATGTAAAACAAATAAGCATGTATTCAATTCCCTTTGAAAAAATCAAGTCAAAAGTTGTTGCATTTTAAACACACCTGTCAATTTTGTTCTTTCTGAGTCGGCTTGATAACGAATCCTTACTGTGGCTTATGACTGGTGAAATACCTTTCATGCCCTGCAAAAATTACAAAAAGGTTTAAACATTTTTTATTTTTGTGTAATGCCTTTCTAATAGGATATACTTGTACTAACCAAATGCCCAACTTGGAATCAAAATTATGTGATGAAGTTTTCAACTTATGTTACTTTTACAGAAGTAGAACATTATTTGTGGATAACACATTCCTCAAAAGTATATTACCAAGTTTTTTAACAAAATAGAAACAAAAATTTCTTTTACTTCAACAACAAACTTTCCACCCATGTCTGGAGGTAACCCATCTCGAAAATCATCTGCACCTGGTCGAACAAATGTCCAGTTCCTTCCAATTAGACATTCGCCTTTGTTCTTCTGCTTTAGATATTTTGTTCTCAGTCTTTCTCTGTACCTAAACAACCATTTGTAAGTCACAATGTTAGGTTTGAATATGGCAACCTTAGAATTTACACTTCTTCTGCCTGCCTAAAATGGTGAGAAAATTTTTGTTGTTGTTTCTTGCACCATTCATTCTCAATTTTCACCTAGAGATCATTGCTCACCTAACATTGAAGTTAATTTTTAAACTTAGCAAAAAAACCTTTTTAACAACAAAAATTAAACAAGTATAGTACATAACCATAATTTGTGCTGAGACACAAAATATATTTAAGCTTGACATAGCATACTAAACTTGTTAATATCTTAAGCAGTTTTTTTTGTAAATTTAAACAAATTAACAAATCGTCTACATGAATGAAAAAAGAAGACCAATAAAATAACACATTTTAACTTTGGCATTTGGGAAAGTAAAATTTAATCTTTCGCCGAGCAGCTTTATAAGTCTTAATTTAAACTGTTGACAAACAAGTTTATACATACCAAGGTTGCTGTCGAATCACTTTGTCAGAATTGTTAGGAACAACAAGTAAATCATATTTATGTTGCGCCATGTCTTTGCCGATGGCCAAGCAGCTTCACAATTTTGCTGTTAAGGTTGTATTGTCAAAAATCCTATGTGGCACAATGTATTTTCCGGCACTAATTAATTTATTTGTTTGAAATACTAGCAAAACATGTAAACAGGTGGCTGTGGTATTTTAAAGAAAATAGTTTCGACTAAATTAGGACTTTTTTCCCAAAATAAGAAGCATGAAATGGGAAAATTTCATTTTTAAAGAAATTAGTGGTCTGGACTCTGGACTATCACTCTGCTAATTTGGTAGTCATAGAAACAAGCTCGTACATAGAAATCAGAATAGTTTTTATGACAAGCGAACTATTCTTCGGGTGATTAAACATTTACGAAAAATTAGCAGTAGTTTTGCTAAAAAATTGCAGACCAATTAGTTCAAACAAGTTTGTAAAGCAAATCAAGACCTGATGTTGATTTTTGTGATGATTCACAGCTGGAAGTATAGCAGTCACGTGACTATGCACAGAACCTTTGGATGTAGTGAAACCCTGTCCAAAAATGGTATTCTCTAGCAGGATACTTCACGATACTTCTGTTACATTACATCGCCACGTTTACATTACTTTCCCACCACTCCCAGTGTTGCAACATGTTATGCGAAACGTAGCAATTAACTAGGCTTACCATACGTCCCGCTTTAGCCGGGACTGTCCCGTTTTAAGCGCCTTGTCCCGGCGTCTCGCCCAGTCAACCAGTATGTCCCAGTTTTTGTTGAGCCTTTAACCATAATCTGGTGTGGGTAATTGACTCACATCCCTGTTAATAAAGTGTATTATCGAGTCCTCATTTGGTATTACTTCATTTCATTTTGACATAATTGGAATTGTTGCATTCAATACGAACGGGAGTTGATTGTCCCAGTCTAAAAATCTGCCAACACCAAAACGCCAACAAGAAAATGAAAGTTAACGAATGACCTTAAAATACAATACCCGTACATAAAAAAATTGATTCCAACTTCAGTGCCAATAATTGTTGATCAATTATTTTAAATTAGTCATTGTGGTTGTACGTTTGGGTTGGATGTTAGAAAAAAAAAACGCTTTATTTGCCAGCTTGTTTGAAAAGCGTCCCGGTTTTGAGTTGTAAAAATATGGTAGGCCTACAATTAACGCCCATTGTGTGTAATGTGACGGTTTAATTCTAATTAGGCCATTGTCTACAAGTCAATTCAAATTGCTAAGTTCATTTCGCTGTGCAACGTGGTAGAATGAGGTGTTCTGCTAGCTGCTCAAGGTAACTGTTTTGACTTAATTGTACTTGCTGCTACAAGGTTAAAATTAATACTTGTTAGTGTCGACCGACTGTTCAAGTAACCAGTGTTTCTATGTTCGTCCGTAAGTGTTTAATATTTGCATAATTGCGGTTATTGGTTCACACATGCGACTTATGGTTTGTACACACGGGCACTTGAAAAAGTCGTCACACGGACTTCGAACGAACGGTATACCTTGCGCTACGTTTTGCTTTGTATTTGTCGAAACACACACGTCTACGCTTTATGAATACACGTTTATGTTTCTAAAAATGCAAAGCAAAACATTTTTGGAGCGCAAACGTGTATGTTTCGATAAATACAAAGCAAAACGTAGCGCAAGGTATATCGTCCGCTCGAAGCCCGTGTGGTGACTTTTTCAAGTGCCCGGTGGTGACCGAATGCTACCACGCTGTTAGGCAGTCTTAATGTGCAATAAACATCAATATTTTTAAATATATGGGTTATGCTATGCCCGTGCTTCATAAAGATTGCATTTTTGAAGCAGAGACATGTATGTTTCGATAAATACAAAGCAAAACGTAGCGCAAGGTATATTGTCCGTTCGAAGCCCGTGTGGTGACTTTTTCAAGCTGTTAGGCAGTCTTAACCTACAAAAAACATCAATGTATATGGAACCATTGTCATTTCGGCGATATGGATCCTGTGTGATTTTCTTTTTTCCTTTTCAAAGCTTGACGTCACACGTTACGGATGACCGAGTCACGAGATGTCGTTACAGATAACCAAGTAACGAAATGCCGGTGTGGTGACTTTAGGCTACCAACCCTGGTGAACGTTTCCGTCGATTGGAACTGTATTGTATCTTTAGCATGCAACTTTAAAAACTCGTCACTTCTGTGTACTACTAGTTGATCTGCGACGCAAAAATTGTGGGAAGTTCTTTATCAACAACTTTGGGAGAACGTTTGTTTATTTTGGTTTCGTTATTGTTTTCGAACATCCAGCTTTTTTTCTTTTTTTTCCGAAATGAAAACTTCGTGAAGGGTCCATGATTCGTAACGTTCGGTGCTCGAGCGGCCCTAAATGGAAAATTTGCGAAGCGTCCCGTGATTTTCGCTTGGACAAAAAGGTTTGTGTTTTCCGCCTTTTGATTGGGAGTTCGTCACATTTGATTCATGTTCTTATTTCTGATGAAATTAAAATCAACACGTTATTAATCAAGAAAACGTCGCTTAAGGAAAGCAAGCTTAGCAACAGTGACATAGATCAAATAGGTGTTTAAGAGACATCTAAATTTTACAGACGCACAAGCATGTGAAATTTATGCTTTGTCAATTATAGACCTATTGTAAAAAATCACTGATAACTGTAAGTAGCTGTAAAAATATTAAAACTGGGACCTTGTGAATGGGTAGCCTACATACACCACAAGGCGTTATTTGATACGAGTACCCTTTACAAATAGTATTCGTTTGAATTTAGTTTTTGTTACAACCGTATTAAGCCATCCATGTTCCTTGACTAACATGTATCGCTCTACTAAATTTGTAAAGGCGGCGTGAAGTTGCCGGCGAGACGTTACTGCAACTTGGAACTCGACTGAGCTACTAGCAGTGATTTAAGCAGATAGATTTTTTGCAATAGTTGCTAACGGTTGTGGAGATAACAATGTCCAGTTACCTGTTAATGAAAAGAGATATAACTACTGTAAAAGTGCTGACTTATCTTTTATTACAATAAGATACCATTCAAGTGCAAGTTGTTGAATGAAAACGCCTGTTGCCGATGGGTAAAAACTGTATGAACTCGAGGAAAGAAATTTGAAAACTAAACAACTTTTATGTCTGGTTTTAATTAAAGGTAGCTGTTGCAAAAGGTATTTGTCCTAAAAGCCTTCAGTTTACACGAATTCTAGAGTCCTAAATCCAAATGTATTGCACAGATATAAATATTTAATGTCAATGTCTTGACCGAACTGTACGTAAAGGAAGTTGTTGAGCCTGCGTTTCGTTGTCCCATTTAATGACTTTCATGACTCATTTCAAGGTGCACATGCCTGAAATGGACTAAATGTTGGTTAAGTTTTATAGTCAACTGGAAAAGTATATTGTACCAACTGACGTTTTGTCTCTAAATCTGATCTAGGAAAGCATTTGCTTCAAATAATAATTTTAGTTCTTTGACGCAGATATTTTTGTAGTCTCATACAGTACAACGCCTCACAATGTTGTTTGATCAAGTCTTCACCTGGAGAGATCTGCTTTCGTCGAATAACATGAAACCGTGGTGGGAATCTGTGCGCTCGTTTACTTTAGCGGCCTTGGCTGCTTCAGCTGCGTTGCTTTTCTACCGTACAGGATCAAGCCCTGTGTCTTGCGTTCCACAAAATCTCAACGCCACCTTCTCGTTTGGTTCCCCTGTGGCTGATTTTGTAAACCAGCAGTGCGTCAGCCAAGCACCAGAACGTTTGATGATCGATTTCTGGTGGGTTGGATTACTGTTCACCTCACTACTGTTTGTTGCCAATAACTTCTGGGAATATATTCCTCGATGCGCCGATTCAGTCGCTTCGTTTCGTAAGAAATTCGATCTACTTGACGGAATGGACACATCTGTGGATTCGTTAATTCAGTTTGCTGTCACTGCAAACACTGCCGAGGCACCGGAATCGGAGAAGCAGAGGCGTATGCAGTGCAGAGATGTTGTCACCGGTTTCCTTGATTGGGATGATTTAAAGCAAGACCTGCAGAGGTTTTATGAAAAGTTTAATGAAGCAGAGAAAGCGATAAGTGAAGATGACTGGGATAAGCGAACAGAACTTTATCGGGAAATATTTCAAACTTGTGAGGTACTTGAAACATTAGCGGCTGACGAAGAACCCATGTTGTCAACAATCGCAAGCATCGCGAGACTATTTGGATTTTGCGCAGGGATTCATTTTGACCCCACAGCCGGACTGTCAAACCTGTATGGCAAAAGCAAAAGAGAAATACAAAACCACAAACATTTTATTAAGCGCATCGTAGATCTACGAATTTTCGCTCCGTTTAGACCATTTTTAACAGTTGAAAAAATGCAAGACAACGATATCAAAAAACTAGGAGAAATTGTAAGTATGACTGTCAAAAGTTGTATGTGCTGCCTAGATGTACCTTCGGAAACTCGCTACGAAGCTGCAATCGCTTTTATGGAAAAAGTCAAAAACTTTCCAGCCTCAAGTTCGTTTCCACTTTTAGAAACATTCGAACAAGCTTTCACGAATTTTCCTCGTACGATTGAAACAGTAGGAACTACTGAAAATCCTTCCACAACAGAAAACACACAAAAAGTGCTTCAGCATCTTTGTAACTGGTACGTGAAAAGCACACACTTCACCCGACCGAAGCCAAAAACCTCATGGTGTGCGCAAATCACAGCTTTCTGCGAAAATCAAATTCGAATAAAATGGACAACCTGCAGTTTGTATTGTTTTAGACACTTTCTGTCTATTAACATTTGCTTGTCTTGGATTGCATTTCTTTCGGTTTTGTTTCACCAACATCACACAAGAAAATCGACATACCGGTGCAACTTGACAAGTCAAGATGAAGTATTTACGTGCAGTCATGCATCACTGAACATTTTTTTTATGACGGCAGCTCTTCAGACAATCGCATCCATTGTGCAATTATTCAGTTTGCTCGTTGCCATGACAAAAAGCTGTTGCAAAAGCGACGAATCACTTTTCTTGACACTATGCGCAGCACACGGTGATACAAAACAGACTCATATATTTAAACTTTTTGTGAAGAGCTTGCCCGAACGAAAACTTGCTCTGTTGGAAGGGGTAAAAACTAATCGAGAAGGTGCTGTTATTGCTAGAGATCTTGGTTTTTTTCTCTTTTACTCCAAACTCTCCAGAGCTGATCTTCAGCAGTATTTAAACGAATGGCCTCAACGATTAGAGGGCTATGGAGATTTCCACGATTTGCTTGTGCCACTTGTGGAAGGAGGAAAAGATATTCCAAAACCAAAATTGCCGGACCAAACACAACCAACGAAAATATACAATGATATCAAGCAAATAGGGGATAGAACATTGTTGAACAACATGGGCTAAACAGTAATTTGCGTTTGAGAATCGTGTTTGTGTTTTTAATCAATGAGACATCGATGAAATAGTGAGAAATAAATAAATAACATGAAATGAAATGAAAAGTACTCGTTTAGTTCTACTTTTCTCTGCACTGAAAAGTACCGACCGATCGTTATAACACTGTCGCCACACCGTGAAGCCAGAGTGTGATTGGTAGAGAGGCTTCAAATCTGGGATGTTTATGTTGCGCGGTTCTGTTGTAAGCAGTGTTTCATACCGGAACGGAACAAAATAAATAAATTTTGGTCCAATTACCGGAACGAAATAAAAAAAATCAAAATACCGGAACGGAACGAAATACCGCTATTTTTTATTCCGGTATTTAGGTCTTGACATATAACCCGGAAGAGTTGCTTGAAATTTCGTGTTTGATACCTAACATTATCCTTGTGTTTATTTTATCCCAAATGCTCCGATAAAGTTTGTCTGGAGTCATCTGTTTGATCATAAATGTTAAATGTTATGTGACGTAATAACCATCAAACAACAATCTTTTCGCGTTGCAACGTGCTTACTTTGTTCGGTTGAGAGCTTGTTTACACTGCAGTTAATTAGATTTGACGAGAAACACAGACCGAAATACCGAAAAAATACCGTT
>QXVZ01011065.1:0-35800 GCA_008931825.1 Phallusia fumigata | reverse complement strand
GGGGGGGGGAGGGCAAACGTTGGAAAGCCGCAAAACAAACATACAAACATAAAAAGAGTTTCGGATTTACAGTTGTTTGATTTCGTTATCGTTTCGGTCAAGAGTTCCTCCCGATATTGGCAAATTATTTTCTGTTTCTGTGGTAACGCAATTGCAACTTAGTAAACCCTGCTTTTGTTCTCACAGCCTTGCTACAACTATGTGAGGGGTTATTTTCACTTTCAAGTCTGGGCATTATTTGGAATCAGCCTAGGAATCGGAGTTGCTGCTGTAAGTTAAAGGTTTTTTTTTAAGCCACTTGACAATAGATGTTTTTCCAAATTTGCAGAAGATGATGTAAAATCGTCTTCTCGTACCGGCTTTAAACGTGCTTATTACATACAGAACCGTTATTTATGACTGTTACAATTACGACTTTGGGGTTCATAGTCTTAGTCAAACTTAGGAATGCTGCAAAAGTTTTTTTGGAACTTTTCCGGTGCTTGTAGTTTGTGCATCGTCTATTTGTAACTTCACCATTTGAGTTTTGTATTTAGATTTGCGCAATTTGAATACATTACCTGCAAAATTCGAAGCGCATTAGCGTCACAAAGCGAGTTATTTTCTTTTCGAAAGTACGGGCTTTTACAGAGCCGTCCCCTCTCAAAAAACATAGATTATTTTATCTCCATGACCGCGTTTTCTAATCTTTTTTATTTGTTTGCAGGTTGTGATGGCCTTTATTTTTACCTTGTGCTGTTGTTATTTGTTGCAAAGTGATAGCTCTTGTGTCGAAGCTGGAAGAGAAGTATGTCTTGAAGTTTGCATGGCAGTTTGTCAAACTGATGTGTAGAATTTGACGAAGCCCCATAATCAATAGTTTGGACGCAGAATATTCCTGCAATTTGTTATCTTGTTTTTTGGTCTACCCTAGAATATCCCGTAGAAAACAATTTTTGTAACATAATGTTTGGCTTTTTGGCTTTGTTGTTCATTATTACAGTTGTAATTGTTCTTTCCTTTTGCATGTATGGAATCAATTTTTGCGACGCAACTTGATTTTGTTAACGTGTTAATGTTTGGAAGACGTCGAAAAAGTTAAAAGACAGATTTATCATAGGCTTATTTTATTCCCAAAGAAAAAGATACTATAAGCACCACGATCTACCGCCGTGATTCCTTTAAAAAAATGCAAATATAAAACAACAATATTGAGCCCCTCCATGAAGTTGTGCGGAGCTTGTATATTTCACACACGGCTTCCACAAGTTCTATTACTTACAATTGTGATGTGCGTAGGAATTTGCTACTATTTTCTGACCCTGGACGGAGGTCGCTGCAAAATTTGGGCGCTACAATATATCTGTGTTTTGTTTTGATGCTGTGCATGGGTAGCATGGTTGACGTCTTGAGCAACACGCCACCATAACCCCGCCTTTACTGAGAAATTGTAGGAACTCTTCCTTGTTTTGTGAGGTCATCATGGGCTCAGCATGTCGCCGTTGTCAAAAATAACACCAGGATGATGGTAAAGTGGAAAACGGAGCAATGACTATCAATGAAAACTGTCAAATAGACTGCATGTTTTTCTGGTATTAGCTACAGAATAGCTTACGTTTGTATGACTTAGTCAGGACATGCAGAAAGGTGTGTATGCACAGTTGAGCTGTTGGGAGATGGTAAACATTTACCACATATCTATACTTGCTTTGCGCTGCCAGTTTTCGTTTCAAATTTATTCATGTATTTGAGCCAAAGCGTTGTGTATTTTACTGCTGGCAACGCTATTTGCTAAAACCATAGTATTTTGTAAGGAGAGCTAGCCGATGTAGTTGTACAGGTTTGTGTGTTGATGCTGACAAAAAGTGATAACCCCCACCTCAACCGCGCTTAGTGTTTTATATGGCTCGATGATTCTTTCGATAACCCAAATATTTTCTACTTTTTATATTTTCGACTCTCGTCTACTGCAACGTATTGTAATGCACTGGACGCTAAAGACCCATCAGGGTTTTAGATAACTTTTCTAGGCCCAAGCAGCAATGCTCATACAACCGTCTTGAGTATAAGCAGGTGATACCACATTTCGAGTGTATTTTTGCTACTTGGTTAATGTCACCTGGTTTAATTATGACTTTTGTTTTTGATTTGTAGAGGAAGAACCAAGATGAATATGTTATCCCAAAATAGCACAAAAAATGTCATATTTTGTGTTTTCTTGCTGCTTCCAAACGTGGTGCAAGGTACGTCGTGAACGGTTTTTTAGCGTCGCAAGAATTTAAAAAGTGCGGTAATATTCACGATTTCTAATCGCCTTGCGGTAAACCTGCATATAGTTTCGTGATATCATTTCCTAATTTCAATACCTGCTAGTGTGTTCTCAAGCTGACAACTGCACGAAAACTTTCAAGGGCAAGGACTGCTTTGGTAAGTGGGTCTGATTAAACCACAACAAATTGTTACCCTATAACGTTCGTCGTTTTGTAACAGTGGGCTGTAACAAAGGCATGAACATCACTTGTGCATGTGGAGAAAAAATTACCGGATTGTCAGTTCGGTATTGTAAAGATGATACCCTGTAAGTATTTGGTATTTCATGGAAAGATTACTTGTAAACTTTTTTGGAAAACTGCTTAGAAGCTGCTAAAACGCCCATATAAAACTCTGGTTTACTTTCACGATAATTAATTCTCTTAGTTATCGCTTGTGTAAAACCAAAGATTTTTTGCTGGCGATTATTTTAAAACATTTCAAAAAAACTTATGGTTTAAAGTCTCCTATTGTAAAATAACTTTTCGTTAGTTTATGACCCATTATGATAATTATCACAGCCATATTGCTTCATCATTACGTTGTGCCTTGATTTTATTGCAGATGCGGAACACCATGTCAAAAAAAAAAAAAATTCCTCGAATGAGGAGGAAAATCAAGAAAAAATGTCACAAACAACTTTTCTGCGAGTTACCCACAGAGTATTGGAAAAAGAATTACTACTTACAAATAGAATTGAAATGCGGACGCTGTGATGGTAAAACCTTTGTTATTCTGAAAAAACCTAGTTACAAAACCTGTTCTGTTTTTTCTGTGCGGAAGTTCCATTTTGGTAACTTAACCTGAGGTCCTCATTTAGAAATACTATGATTCAAAATTCCTAGTTATCTTCATATTTCTGATTTCACTTGAATTTAGATCTAAACCATATTACACACCTAAATCACAACTCTCTAAATCGTTGTTAATATTTAAATGTTTTGAAAACCTTTTAAGAACGATACGTCTTTTTATGGACGATGTTTGAAAACGAAAACATTTCCTACAGAAAACTGCAAGAAGCTGGACCTCACGTTTGAAGCAGAAAATGCGTCGTTTAGTGCACTTGACAAGCTTTCCAAAGACATGTCAATTATAAACAATGAATACGTTGCCGCAAAACGGTTCGATGGCAAAACTTCACTGTCTGGTCCATTTTTGGCCGTCGACAATGTCCAGCTCAACAACATCAACACCAGCTCCAGTTTGCCTTTTGTCGCTGCCTTAGCTGTGATAAAAGCCAATTTATCTTCCAAGGAGCTTTTCAACAACGTTACCGCCGAAGTGACAACGGATGGGTTTAACGACGTGTTCGCTATAGAAGATCAACCTTTACTCTCTATAGTAGTTGATGAGGAAAATGAGGAAGATTCCGAAGAGACATTACAAACAGAAATTGTCTTCTCCATGCCTGTTCCTGGCAACACTGATTTCCAAACCGAGATAGGGACGAAGTTGGAGAAGAAAGCGAACGGAAAAGATGTTTACGTAAAGGGAGCAAATTGGCGTTGTGTATTCATTGATCCTGAAACACAAGTGTTTTCAAGGGAGGGTTGCGTTCTTTCAGCCAGTATCAATAGATCACAAATCTCCTGTGCTTGCAACCACACAACTATATTTGGTGTTCTTCTCGCTGTAGACGCTGTCGTCCTACCAACTAATGTCAAGGTATTCAAATATCTGACATGTAGAGAAATATTAAGAAAAGTTGGAAATGTACTAGTTTCTCCACTATCATGGCTCGGCGTTATTATTGTACAGAATCATATTTTTTAGCTTTTATCCTACATCACCGGTGGAACGACCATCGTATTCCTGGTCATCACCGCAGTTACCATCTTCAAAGTCCGCAAGATGATTTCGAGCGATCGACCCTTTGTTCAAATCAACTTGTCGCTGGCTCTCATGCTGTTCCACGCATTGAATTTGGCTCATGACGTCGTTGTGACGCATCCACAGCTGTGCGAGGCTCTGGCGGTTGCCATGCATTACTTCCTGCTGTCTTCAGGTAAATTTGCGTCACTAGACAAGGTGACAAACGTCAAGGCTTCCACATGGTCGAGTAAAAACAAACCCGTCTGACACACAGGACAATTTAGCTGCCACTGTCGAGAACAATCTTAGTTTGTTACAGGGTTGCAATCGGTTTAGGCGCTATGTTCGTGGAATGGTGGGAAAATATCTGGCAAAATCTTTTCTTGCCTAACGTGCATGTTGTGGTATGCACATTCTACAGCCAATGCACACTTTTTTGTCTATTTTTTCCCATTTTTCAGTCTTTAATTTGCTGGAAACCCTATGGTAATTTTATTCGAGTTGCTACTCATTTCAGGGAATCCAGCATTGTGATTATGATGCTGCGATATAACTTGGGATGCAGTGGATAACAAAGCAACAATGTTTCAGATAGTCGCAATAGGCTAGAAGTTAATTAACAAACATATTTTGAAAATACAGTGTTCTGGATGTTGGTGGAGGGAATTACACTTGCAACGAAAACTTCTACTCAGTCTCTTCAGTTCAACGCAATCGATCCAAATAAGTTGAACGTCGGGAGGGCCATCATAGGTTGGGGCATCCCTTCAGTTATCGTCACAGCCGCAGCGGTCGTTGGTTTTATTTTTTCAAAGCCTTATCTCACTCCAAGTGCAGTGTATCAAGCAGGTTTCAACACCTCCATGTACGAACACAACCGACGCTGCTTCCTTGATTATCAATCTCGCCTCTTCTACTGGTCGGTGATTGGTCCAATCTGTCTGTGTATCGTCATCAACATGTTCATCCTCGTTCACGTGGTCGTGTTCACCTATCGTCTGAACGAAAACCAGCCGCGTCGTGGTCGTGTCCGTCGTCCCACCCAGGTGGAAAAGATCACGAAGAAAGTCAAGTCGATGGTGGTGGCTGACATCGGAAAGAAATTGCTGCTGCTCACACCAGTCATGGGAATTCCACTCCTGCTGGGTGTTTTTGTAGGTGAGAACCAAAAGTGGTTAAGTTTTATAGGCAGATTTACTTTTAGTTGTTTTGCAGGAATAGGTTCAACTGAGAGCAACGTGTTCTTCATGTACACCAATGTGACAGTGAACGGTTTGCAAGGCGTATTTATTTTTATCATCTACTGTCTTATGTCGAAAGAAGTTAGAGAGGCAGTGAGAAGGGCTTGGTCACGGGTTCAATGCGGAAACGGCTGAAAAAATCTGCATAACAAACGTACGAAATACAAACAATTTTAATTTTTTCGATACAGCATAAATAGCATGCTTACATTTCCTATGCGAAAACACATGACAGGTGCGATCACAAACGTAATGTTTGTTTTTCGTTTTAACCTTGGCTATACCGAAACAGATTGTAATTTGGAAATACGCAACTTCTGTTGCATTTGTTGCAAGACTTGTACCACTGGATCTGAGGTTCTGCTCATTTGGTTAACCGCGGGACCCCAAACAACAATAGTCGTTTCCATCTTTTATTTGTTGCGAACACGGAACTTTGGCCAAGAAAAAACGTTACACCTGGCTTCGCATTTTTACAGCCAATGTTGGTTTGAATTGTTTGTATTTCTTTTTATTTTAGTTGTACATATGCTCTGAATATAAACAAAAGCCACTTGTTGACAACTCTGAAGAAATGCAAACGTCAACAACTGATTTTAGGTTGCCACGTTTTTTGGCGGTAATTCAAACCAACATACAAATAGTTGACACGAAGCGCCGCAACTATCTAACACAGTCTATACGTCAAGCCAATAAAAATGTACACAAGAAGTCATAAAATCAAAATCAAGTAAAATATACTTTCCAATCAAAGGCAATTGTAATAGCCGGTAATCAAGACAAAGTTCTGGACCAAATGGGTCACATGGGAACAAGTTCGGTGGATGTTCCGCGTCGGGAAAGAACTCGTTTTATGCTGAACTTCTTCAATGCATTGTCGATTACGGACGAGTAGAGCAAAGGGTTTAAGGCACTGTTGATTGGCAGCAAAACAGCTGCTGCAACCGCGTAAACGATATCCGATAGCTTAACGCCACCTAGCGACACAAAGCCGAGCGTACAAATAGGAATCCAGCAGCAGAAATCAGTAAGAAGCAACCTTGATATTCGCTTCTGCATTTTGGCACTGGTATCATTGCTTCTTGCTTCGACCATACGGTTGCTGAGACGATAAATAAGAATGTAGGCGACCACCATGAAAACAAACATTACGAAATTCAATGTAATGATAAAGAGTGAATATTCCCACGCTGCATGATCGGTTGAAGCGAAAAGCCTTGGCACACATACGCTGGTTTTGGCGTAGTATCCAAACTCTCCTTTGATTGGTTGACCGGACAAGTTTTTATTAATAATGTTTTTGGCGTCATGCCAAGATAACATGCTTCCGTTAGTCCGTGACATACGATGAGCCAAAAGCATTACAGACTCAAACTTAGCGTAATCACGTTTAAATACGTAATTTGAAAACCAGGTCGTTGTAATGAAGTAACCTGAATATAGATCAATGGTTGGTATGACAGCTACAATTCCAGCAACACACCAAGTTAACAAACAAGCAAACACAATTTTTCTTGGCTTTAGTGTCAGGGTAAGAAATGGTTTGTACACAGACACAAGTCGATAGGCTGAAATCATCGTCATTGTAAAAGCCGAGGTCTCAGAGGAAATGACACACAACACTCCAAGCGCAGAGCATTGCTTGCTCGAACGCCACCAAGAGTCAAAATAGCAATATCTTCCTGAAAACTGCACACTTTTGGAAGCAACAGCAAGTAAATAAATTCCCATTAACATGTCGGAAGCTGAAAGGTTGACAATAAATATTTGTGTGCATTTGTTCACAAAATTCTCTACATCTCGGTTAATATACGATTTTCTCAGTGTAACTGCAACCACTGCTAAGTTTCCAATCAGTGCAAGGATGCCCATGATCCATATAAACGCGTTCAAAATTGGATTGGCAATCATTTCCTTCTGATTGGAGAAAACGGTGTCACGTGAGCTGACAGGTGGACACTCGTCACTTCCGTCTGAGCAGTCTTTGATGCCATTTTCTTTGTCACCAATGGGTACAGACAAGGGATTGCCGTTGAGGCAATAGAATCGTTTGTTTTCGCACAGTTTCTTTGTCTCATCCGATTTGTCATCACAGTCATAAGCTCCATCGCAGACTCGCATAACATCGATGCTCTTAAAATCTCCGCTCAGGCAAGTATGTCGATTGGGGCAAAGTGATTTGTTGTGCGAGCCACGATTTGTGCCATCACACACAAAATGTTTTTTTGCATCTCTCATGAACTGAGTGTCGTTGCAGAACTCTGGGGGACTAGCGCAATTACTGCATTCATCAGTTGCACCCAAACACTCTGGTCGTCCGTTGCACGCCACAGCGGTTAGTATTTGCCCGGGACATTGTATTTTGTTAATATTTGGGTAACAATATTTTGTGTTGCTCATATTTAAGCATTGTACTCGGTGGTTACACAACACAGAATCCATTGGGACGCAATCTGTGTCGTTGTAGCAGTGCATATAACCAGGCTGACAGCTTGATAGCGAATCACCCAGCACAGCTTTGCACACACTTTGATCCTCGCACAAGCATTCGTCAGACAGATCGTAACAATCGGCCACGCCGTCGCATACCTGATTTTTAGCGATCACTAATTTCTTGTCCAGGCAAAGGAAGCATCTGAACTCGCCGTTGACAAAACAAAGATCTGATTTGTCGGCGCACTGGGCATCTTGGTCGTAAAGGTTGATTTGAGGCAAGCTGCATGGAAACGTTATCCAATGCCCAAGACATTTGAAACCTGGTTGTGCGTTAATACGGTAGTTTGTTGATGACATGTAGATGCAAAAGGTAAATAAAGCAATCTGATAATTGTTTTGTTTCTCATAAAAGACTGGAAACTTCAACGGTTGCATTTGAGGAAGCCGACACGAAGGTATATTGCAAATCCAGTAGTCGTCTGAGCACACCTTATCCCTGTGCCCTTCACATGGCCTGTTGTGATGCACACAATGAGTATAATTGCTTGCATGGTGCAGAAGGAACCTTTCCATTGCCACTTTACCCGTGCAGTTTACCAGAATTTGTTCGCAATGTAAACCCCAGACCTTTGTTACATACTTACACGGTTCATCGCTTTGATCAATACACTGTGGTGAACCATCGGCGACCGAGGATTTCGGTATGCATTGCACGATCTGTGGACAGATCCGTTCACCGAAGATGCATCCACACATAACTTGATCTCCAGCACAAGTGCAGTTGGTTTCATCGCTCCGGTCTCTACAGTCGAATTTTCCGTTACACCTCAAGGTTGAATCGATGCATTTTTTGGACTTGAAGCACTGGAACTCGTTTTCCCTGCAACTGCAGTTGAACTCGTCACTGAAATCTTTACAGTCATCGCGTCGATTACAAACCTCTAAGATTGGCAGACAGCCCCGCAATCCCCCGCAACTGTTACTTTCGTAGCAGGCACATTGGAACTGATCAACCGGACAAGTACAATTCACTTCGTCTGTTCCATCTAAACAGTCGTAGATGCCATCGCATGTCTGCGTCTTTTCATAGCATCCTAATCCACCTGTGCAGTTGCTATCTCTAGGTACACAGCCGCATTGGTATTGGTTGGCATTGCAGGTCAAAGTTTGGTTGTGGAGTGGACACAAATTGGCAGGAATGCATTCATATGCATGAAACTTGTGTAAATTATGGTCGGGTTTAGTTGCCGGACAACCACATACCAGCTCTCCGAAATTGCATTTCTTTTGTTCAAAGCGACATTCCTCTGCAAATAAAATAAATTTCATTTACAGAAAAAAATGGAGTGCCAATATATACTTTGTCTGCCAGAGCTTGTAAACTACAGCAAATTGCTTCCGGAGTTGACAATTAAGCTGTCGACCAATTCCTACGGGCAATAAAATTTCTGCGGCCTTAATCAAGCATAGTTGATTAGCCTTATCTACGTCGTCGTATTTTTAGCTAACCCATTTTGTGACGAGCATGTCTGTGGCGTCTTTGCTGAGATTAATTTTGGGCCTTAACCAGTCAAACCTTCAAACCTTCAAACCTGCACCAAAAGTTTAGAAAGTGAGGTTTATTACATTAATAATTAAGACATTAGCAGGGTTTGAAAATCAAGTAAATGATTGGGGGTTTCCAAAATCGTCGTTTCTTAACAACGATATCACATTTCACACTACCAAACACAGATCTATTAAAATACTTTGCTTACCAAACGTCGATGGCGCCATTGAGAGGATGTTGTTGGGAAACAAAGCGACAATTAACAGCAGCACATTCATAACTAGTTATTAGCAGTTTGGATGCAGTGATATCTAATTACTCAACAAATTAGACAAATTTACCGAAACAAATACCACTGGTTCTAATTGGTTCAAATTAGACACTGATTACTTGGTTGCATGTTTGTCATTAAACTCTCAGCTGTCAAACACGCGGCAACAAGTAGAAAGCCTCAGCTTAAGTACTTGCACTGTTCTTGCGTGCTAACTAACTTGATTGATTAGATTTGTTACAAGGAGTGTATGTTCATTTCGATTTAAGCGATCTGTCCTCTTGTTTCGCATGGCAAAAAAAGCAATGTGCCAAATGCATGGCTGCCCGAAATAAAATATAGTCACGTTGCATTGTCACGAAGTAATCAGATTCCAATTGAATGATCGAAATTGTCACAAAGACACACCAAAATTTTACACACACAAATAAATGTTTTTATATTTAGATTTTTTGAAATAAACGGTTATTAAAAATGTAGTGTCCGGTGTATAAATATCAACGTTATGGTTAAATTTAAAGTTTAGTTGGGATTGATTCTTCTCACTGAAAAACGTGTCGACAAGTGATTTGACAGGTTGATATTAGTAGCTGTCGCATAAGCTGTTCCTTGTCATGATCGGTTATTGCCAGGATATTTCCGTACAGACAACGTTAGTTTTCACACGGTTTAAGATCTCAACCGATTAGCCGACGCACCCAAAGGCCTCGTCACTTGAACCACCTTGATCCTCATTGGTTTTGATTCGGTTTGGGTACAGTTTGTTTCACAAAGAAAACATGAATTTGTTCACAAACATACATTTATGCTTTATGTCAAACAGAAAAAGACACAAACTGTAATAAAACCATACCATATATTGCAGGGCAAGGCTTAAAACTTTACTGCATGTAGCAACGTCCTAAAACGTGGAACTGACTGAACTTGCGTTGTTTGAAATGTGTGACGTCATGCTTGCAATTAGTAATATTTCCTAAAAAGACCTATATTTTAAAATAAGCAATGAAATTTTTTAAAGTGCATGGCTTAAATAAGTGTAAGAAAATTCGTTTCCATTCGGTAGTAACAGACGGTTCTGTTTTTTCCACCGACTCAGAGTGATACGGCGTTGTTGAAGAAAACGGTCCATGCAAATGTTGCCAACGACAAACGGGTTAGAACAGCTGTGACTTTCTACAAAGACGATTACCTAACGTTCTGAAATTGCTTGTAGTCAAAAACAAACAAAGGCAAAGCTAATTGCAGTTTATTTGGTGTCAGGTTATATGGCTAAATTTGTTTCATGTTGGTGGAAGCAATCACCCCAAGTATATTTTCTACCCACTTAAAATGTATGTCTTACAGTCAGTGATATTTTGAGTTATAGCTTTGCAATCCGACTAACCCAATAGTTTGCATTACTAGGTTTTTCTGCAAAGAGAAAGTTTTTTGTAGGCTCTAAGGTACACAGCACACACGTCCTTAATGTAAACGAAGTCTTGGACAAAGACAGGCAAACTCAGGTTAGATTGTACATGTGGGCTTACAATCAGAACGCCAATGGAACCCCGTATTCTCTCCCCTGTTGAAGTGCTAAGGATGGTCGGGTTGGTTCAGTGTCCGGTCGACCACGCTGTTATCATGACAACTGACCGCGTCGAGATGTGGGGGAAAGCCTCTACTCTATTCCGACCGAGTGCCCTGTGTTGACCGTTTAATTTGCAATTACTCACTTTATAAATTAATATACAGGTGACATATAATCGTTATAATCTAGATTTTTGTCCGATTAATAAAATAATTCGTGGTAACACACGTTTGTTATGTTTTCCATTCACTAACAATTTTCCAATATTGAATGGAAGCTGTGAACGGAAAACAAACACCTGATAATGATGTGTTGGGTCAAATGTTTGAGATGGTTTAGATAAATAGGTAAACACAACAGCAGTTGTGCGGGGTAAAAATTCCAGGACTCGAATGTTTGGAAATCCACACACATACCTTAGTGCGTTAGGGGAACAAACTGACAGCGCGTCATTTTCTCACGGCTCGTTTACCTCGAGGACATAAGTGTGCTTTTCTATATATTGCTGTCTCGTCAACATACGATCAACAGGTTCGAACTTTAAAACACATTTAGGTGACCTAATATTGCCAAAAGTTGCCACTTTAATTCAATTTTATTGCGATCTGGTCGTAGGTTATATTTTTTCGTTTAGTGTTAGCAGCGTTTTGGGTGAAAAGTCTTAAGGTTAAAAAGTAAAATCTATGTAAACTTACGGCTTTTCATATTGCCACAAGCTGCCAAATTTACGGCTAAAACTTTTATTTCCCCAGCAAAATTTGTGGCGACTTGAACAAACTGATTTCTTTTTTTTGTGATTTGTTTTGACAATTAAGAACGATTTTGATCGACCAGCAATAATCGAAACAACTTCTCTGAACATAATACAGTTTATTGACTTCAATGATCGCTTGCAAGTTTTCGGCAATGTTCAGGGTTATGACTAATTGATTTCAAATTTCTAATTGTATACAGGAAAGCATAATTAGCGTTTGTTTTGGTGAACGTTTCTTGTTATAGTGTCGCAAATGCAAAAACTAGGCATTTACTGCAAAACTTGAACCAAAATAATCAGACACTCAGTTCGAATAACATAGTTGGTCCCCTATTACGCAAGAACGAGCTTGTCGGTCACTGATGCCATTTTTGTCACATTCTGTGTTGACCAATATGTGGCGCTATCCGAAAATGAGGTATGTCAGTTTGTTAACCCTGTGCACAAAGATATGTTTGTACGCTTCGTTCTTTGTGACACACTATGCGTAACCCTCTTTCAAGCTCCTGTTGTTTTTCCCATACAACCAGTTGTTATCAGATCGGCTAATTCTTTTCCAAACAAACGACGACTACTTTATAAATAGCACATACAGGCTGTTTAAGATGGTAGCGGTTGAGTGGGAGTTACACATAGTGTGTCAAAAAAACGAAGTGCACACACATATTCCAGTGCGCATTGGTAACAAATCCACAGCGCACTGTTTGAATATCGCAAGTTTACCTCAAAAGTGCTCCCTCTTGCATGTTGCCACTTCACCATACGATTGCGGGTTTAATTGTTGAAAATCATCTTAAATCTTGACATGTGAAATAAAATCGTAAAAGGCTTGGTGTTGACCAAATAAAATGACCGCCGACAAGGTCAAATTTAATGGAAAACCAGCTACGATATTAGCACGGAGTAAACGTCTATTTCATTCTAACTTTTGCAGTGAATGTCTTCTTAACCTACCGGTTGTGCACCACCTTTTCTCGTTGTGACACTGAAATATGTAATGTTATACCAAAACGGATGCTAATTCTTTGCTGTCAATATTTTATGCCAATTAATCATTATACTGAAAGTTTGCCATTGGTTTGGAAGCGATCACTGAAGTCAATGTTTTAGCTGATGTTTTTCAGCAAAACCATACGCGGTAATTGAATTTCTGAAAATCAATAAAAGTTGTCACCCAAAAGCAAAGTTCGTGAGTATTAGAACAAAACTTTAAACAAACTAAGCGAATTAACCTTCTCCCTGAGCGAGAATGTAAGCTTGCAGCCTTCCAAAAATTCAATGCAAGTTATTGCATCGTCAAAATAACGAAACAAAGATACAAAGAATATTGGTAACCTTAAACCAAATGCGGTAAATTTTATGTGGTTTAATAATTTTTTGGTGCAAACCATTTGCCAATTTAAACGATTAGCCCAATGACTTTCAGAATAAACATGCAGGTGGTGGCGCCCAAGAGTAAGTTAGGGCAAAAATGGGAGCCAAGGCGAAGCGGTTTGTTTCGTAAGTTTGGCATGTTATAAGACACGAGTTGGCGTTCCCTAAACAGGACGAAAAAGACAAAATTAATTTGACTTTTACCTATCATATAGACCAGAGTCACATTATATTTTTTGAAACAACCATAGTAAACTGACAATTTCATACAATGTTGACTTTATTTGTCAATGTGAGCATTAGCATTGTACAAACAACTAGGTGTTTGGTTTGTAACACGAGTGTTCAAACTGACCCTTCGTAGCTTGCCGAAAGGGCATAAAAAGTAGGTACGACAAGCAGAAGCACATTCAGCACAAACTGTTTGAGAGTATATAGTCTAACGTAATGCATTCGACTTATTGTATTTTGTGCATTTTGCTAGCTTTTGGTTCCTTCATTACCAGTGATGCGGATCAAAATTGCACAAGTAAGTAAAAAAAAATATTTCAAGATATTACCAAACGTGTGACGATAAAACCAACTTTATACTTTTTAACGCGTGCTGTAGGTGAAATCTTGCAACTTCAAGATAAAGTTACTCAGCTAAACAATCAAGTTGCTATGGCATATTCAAAACCAACGGTACCAATAACAAGTAAGTACAATCAATACAAGCAATATGCAAAATAGGGGTTTGGCGAAATTGAAAACAGGGTTAAATGTAGTAGAAGTAATTTTACGTGGTAATTATTCCATAAGTGCTATTTAAATTTCAGCATTGTTTTTTTTTAATCCATTATTCCCTAGCTAAATTTCAACACATGTCTCTAACACAAACGTGTTTTAGTTTTAAATTGCGTTAAAAAGCCGAAGCAAGTATTCATGTTTTTTGTTATTCTATAATTACAGTATTTTGTCAATTTTGAGCATTGTGTTTTCAAAATCCCTTTTCCCAAGATAAATGTTCATGGAGCTTGTAAGAATTGTAAATAATAGACACTTTTTCATTACATATGCTTCTTTGGTTGTAGATTGTACGCCAACTCATTTTGAGTTTCCACGTCAACTTCAAAAAGAGGATTTCGTCTGGTATCGTGGGTACTTCCCCAGACTTACGAGCGCCACCATGTGTGCCTGGTTCAAAGTTAATGATCTGTCTCACAACAATGTTTTGGCCAGTTATGCAACCAGTACACATAGCAATCAAATTTCAATATCATTCGAAAAACCATCCACACTGCATGTCAACATACAGGATCACATTGATCGATTTGAATTTCCCCATCCTGAAACGTTGGCAAGTTTATAATTATTGTTGCATCTTTCACTATTCTCTCGACGTTTAGATTCATGTGTTAAGCAAATAAATACCTTTCAGAATCATCTGTGTATCTGGTTTGACTCAAAACGTGCAGTAATGGGAGTCTACATCAATGGGGAAGAATTGCCTTCACAGGGTTATCCAGGTTACATTGTCCCTGGCGGCGGAAGCTTAATACTTGGACAAGAACAGGATGCAATCAATGCTGGAGGTCTAGATCCAAATCAATGTTTCAGGCAAGATTGAAACAACTAAAATCGAAGAGTTGCATTATATTTCCTAATAACTCATGAAAGTGCTTAAAACACAGCACAATGTTAAGTAATTTGTTTTGCCTTGAACAGTGGAACCATTGACAACTTCATGATCTGGCCTCGTGTTCTCTCCAACGTTGAAGTGCTGAGGATGGCCGGGTTGTGTCAGTGTCCGGTCGACCACGCTGTTGTCATGACAACTGATCGCGTCGAGATGTGGGGGGAGAGCCTCTACTCTGTTTCGACCGAGTGTCCATTGTTGACCGTTTAATTTGAAATAACTTCGTAAGGTCGATTTATTATTATGCAGGTGACATGTAATTAATGTAATCTGGATTTTCGCCCTTTGTACAATAAATAAAATAATTCGTGGCAACACATGTTTCTTATGCTTACTATTCTCACAAAATAAAAAACAAAACAAACGATAAATTGGAAAACGCAACAGCAGTTGTGTGGGGTAAAGTAGCATTGAACACCACACACATACCTTCTAGTGCAGGGACAACAAACTGACAGGGCTTCATTTAATCACGCTCGTTTACCTCAAGCCACAAGTGAACTTTTCTATATATTGTTCTTTTATCATCGTACGACCAACGAGTTCAAACATTGAAACACATTTATTCTGCCTATTGTTGCAAAAAGTTCCCACTCTAATTGCATTTTGAAAAGCGTTAATCGATCTGACAAATTCAGGTAGTGTGGAAAAACAACAGCAGCAGCAGCTTGAGTGAGGTTTACGTACAGTGTGTCGCAATGAACGACAAGTACAAACATAACTTTCTTGGCAACATCAACAAATGACAGTGCAATTTTTTCCGTGGCTCATTTACCTCAATACCCCAAAACATAAGTGTGCCTTCCGAGGAACTCAAGGTTGCTAAATCTCCCGTAAGCTGTAAAATTTAGGGCTAAATCTTTCGTTCCCGCACCAAATTTTTGGCGGCTTGAAGCAATTTGTTTTTATATATTTTATGCACTATTTTTATACACATAAACATCATTTACGGAATGATTTTGATTTATGCATAGTTATAAAATGATTTTTTCTCAAAAACAATTTAATTTAGCATCGATTTTTATTAGCATTATGTGTCCTAATCTTGACACTTTTATGTAACCATACTTGTCTGTGTCGCAACGTAAACAAGTGCGCAACCTGCAGGTTGACAAGAAATTTACTGCAAAAGTTGAAATAAAATGCTCAGACACACCGTGTTAATATCGTGGTTTCATGCCGTTAAATTCGTCCTTGTTTAAGATCATGGAAACCTATTTTGTCACATTTTTATTCCGCCAATACGTGCCGTTATCCGATTTATGACATTTAACGATTTTAAAAGTGTTTCAATGCCCAAAACCTTGTTCATCACTAGCTATTGAGTTGACGTTAAATCTCAATAAGTGAGTGTGCAATCTAAAAAAAAATCTAAAAATTTTTTTTTGGAAACTTACGATTTAGCAAAAAAGACATATTTGTTTAAACTGTGTAATGAGAAAAGTGTTATCAGACTACGATAAGCAAATAAACTCCTGCTTTGACTTTTCAACGCAATGTAACAATGAAACATATTTGTACGAAAAGCTTGTGTTGACGGCAAACTTATTTGTTGTTAGTACAGTTGGTTTGAAATACACCATAGTAACTTGATTGTTCAGTTGAAGAATTTTTTTTTAAATTGCAAGATTTTATCCACAAACATGTATTAAAACCTATATAACGTCAATGATGAGCACAACAGTTTATCCTCGGACAGCCAAGGACTCAGTGGGGGCTTCTGCTGATCCCAACGACGTTTTGCTCTTTAAAGCAACTCAAGTGCCAGTTTAGGCATCGTCGTACCAAAGCAAAAATGACAAAGTAGCTGAACACCCGTAATCATTTTACAGAGAGGGACGTAACAGCTGACTCTATCTTTTCCTGCGGGTTGTATGAAGAAAGAACGCCAAGCGAAAAGCTGGGCGGGTTTAACAGATTTTTTCTTGGTTTGTTTACTAACTTTTCCCGAAAATCAACAAAAATTACAAGTAATATCTCATAACAAATCACCCCTTTCACAAAAAGTAATAACAAATCACCCCTTTCACAAAAATGTCTATTAATGCCCATCTCACTAAAGTGACCCAAGAGCGCCACACAGCGGCAAAGGCAAAGTTTGGAGTAAAACACCTATCCAGGCGTTGAAAAAATTCAAGACAAGTTTAAAGCAAGTATTCGTTGTATGCGCTGTTATATGTCGTCTTCAGTAAGCTTTGATATACGGGAGTGGCGCTATTTTTCCTGGGAAGTCTGGTGACGTCACAGCGGATATTTTTGAACTAGGTATTCGGAAAAACCAACCAGAATTTAGCCAGCTTTCCCGGATAGGACTGGACGATAGAAGCACCAACCTTCCTTTTGGTGGCAACTATGAATGAAACCAGTGTAGTGTTTAGTTACTGTAATTTGTTTACTTTATTTTTTGAAGTACACACCTATCATTTGGTAGGACTAGGAGAAAATAAACCTTTTATTTCTTGGTTAGACAAGTTTTTGCAACAATGATGTATTTTTGGGGGATATTCTTTGTTAGGACTTTTACTCGCGGAAATAGTGGACGAAATGATATGTTTAATCGAAACATTTTTTTGTATACCCACGTATATTATCAAACTCCAAAGCATACCGGTAATCGTTATTTTAGCCCAAATAAATTGACGCGTCATCAAAAGAACGAAACAAAATATTGTGGGGAAAACGCATGTGGGTGAAAGTCAGAAACATGAAATATGCATGTCTATATTATTACCAATAAAAGGAAATTCCGCTAAAGTAGTTGCCTGCAAAAATCGTTTACCAGACGCAGCATTCGAGGTTATTGACGCAGCATTCGAGGTTATTTTATCACAGTTACGCATACACGACGACGTTATGAAGAAATGTTGTTCCTCTCATTCCCTTAACTTTGTTTCTAACAATACCAAAATTGTGGCCTCACTTATGCGACGCATTGTGAAACTTTCCTATGAAACATATTTCATGTAATGGGATTTACCCATTTCAAACGCGAATACAAGCAAGCACTCAAGGTCGGTCGGTGCTTTTATTGTCTAACGAAGTCACTTTGGGAATGGTAAAATGAGGGCTGTTTTTCTGAAACTGATTTCCAAAAATGTGCGTCTCCAGACGTCCCAAGAAAATTTGTTTTTTTTCGTCGATCAATGACGCATACTGGCGCACACAATAATTAAAATACAAAATTTCTTCAAATACAAAATCGAGTGCGCGGATTGCTTTGCTTCTTATCTAATGTTTGACGCGTGGTGGCTACAGCGTGTATTTCAATGATTTATTGCCTTGTTGACATGTTTTATTGCGTACATTGACAAAGTTTTTTATTTCTTTTGCCTTTCTTACCATCTAATCATTAGCAGTTTTTGTTCAAGCTTAAAAGTGTTTTAAATGATCAATTGTCCTCAAATCACTCAGTTTTTTCTTAAACTTGTCACATAACGAGCTTTAAACCCCAGCAGATATTCATAGTGTCTGGGAATCGTATTGTACCTTTTAAATCATCATCCCAACTCCCAAATCCACACAAACCGTTAACAGTTGCACGCTTTGGTGCTTGCTCATTTATTTCGAGACATTCACTGCAAAATTACGACATAATAGTCGGACACCCGGGGCTTATTTCGTAGGTGGCATTCCCATGAAATTCGACCTTGTCCAAGGTCATGGACATCATGTGGTCAACTGGACAAATGCACTGATAAGCCATTTGCATCACTTCCCCTTGGGTAAGAACTCGAGGAAACATGACAAAGTTGTCATGGGTACCCCTACACAAAAGGACAAATACTTGTTTTAATTTTTTTACTCGTAAAAAGTTAAGTTGTTATGTTTACCTGTAAGTTCTTCCTGCGTAAAAGCCGCTTGGATATCTGAAATCTTCATCTTGTCCTATTAACAAGCTTCCTCCGCCAGTCACAGAGCGGTCACTGCTTGGTTGAATGTCTAGATAATTTCCGTTAACATACAAACCCTTTGTTTTGCTTTCAGTGTCAAACCAGCCGCAGATGTGATACTGTAATACATAGTATAAAAAGAATGCATGGTTATATTTCGCAACTGGCACCAATGTTTTTTTACACTTCATCTTACCGGAACATATGTTTCTATGTTGTAATAGAAGTCGTTCTGATATCCGCCAATTGTAAACCGTATGGTATTTGGGCTATTTGTATGTATCTCCAACAAAATTTCATTATATGAGTCTGGTGATTCATAACTTATTACCGGGGTTATTTGTGATAGGTCGGTAAGTGTTACAAACACACACAAGGTGGCAGTCTTGAGAGCGGGAAAATATCTTTTGTATCGGATGTAATCTTCCATCTCATTCGCACGTGGAAAAACATAGCGGGACAACGGACAACCTAACAAAGATGCATAACAAAAAATAAATATATTTTTTTTAAATTTGTTTCAGTGAAAAACACATTTCGCAATGACTTAACAGCGATAAAATTAAAACGTAAACTGCCCAATCTTGCTGAGTACTCTAACCAATTATATTGTGTTTCCCCACCTTGTGACAACAATGCCACATTGGCAAAATAAACGTATTGACCTTGATCAATATTCAAAATGGTCTACAGCGTCAAATCTACAATACAAAAACCCAAACCGTTTAATAAAATAAAACCGACTTACCTTCAACTTTTGATTTCATTTCATGTGAATCAACACCCTTTTCGGATTGTACGGACATCGCTGGAGCGCTCATACAAAGCAGGAACAAAACTATGGTTAACACGGACAAATTCATGTTTACAAACAGTATTAACTGGCGTATGCAACTTGCTTTGGATCTACATGGTACAAAAACAGACCACTTAACATGAAAGCGAAAAATTCAAACTGATAATTTTGTTGTTGTGTGGGGAAAAAGCGATCTGACAATAATAGGCCGTATGGGAAACACAACAGCAGCTTAAGTAGGGGTTTAAAGCCGATATGTCGCCATAAACACTAAACTGTGTTTGCACTTATCGTTCATTGCGACAAACCAACTTAACCCTATACAACTGCTGTTGTTTTCCCACACAGCATATTGTTTTCAGACCCGCTGGTGAATTTTCGACTGCATTAGGTATATTCAAACTTTCTATTCGCTAAATATGCAGTTATTACCTAATATTCTTTGTCTATTCACAACAGAAACAAAACAAAACTAAATATTCCATTGAAAAGCCTTATTAAGAGTGTTCATGCAAAAAAATTATTTTGTACCGACTTTATGTTGTTGTTTTTTGCTAGCTTTTTTACTCTGTACATTCAGGCAGGCTAAGAAGTTAGATTTATCATGTGGACATAGAAATCGTCCCATAACAGTTTAAATTTTCGTGTTTGTATGCAGCTTGTAGGTGCAGTCATTTCTTCCCAAAATAGTTTCTTCACTGTTAAAAAAATCCGTAAAATTTACTGTGTGCGGCAGCGTAAATTTTTTCTGTAAAATCGTTTTACGTGAGTGATTCCGTAAAAGCAGCATGTTCACGTCGGCGTCAGAACGNTTCATAGGTTGTCCACTATCTACTACATATATTTACGTTCACAAGAACCAACCGACTAGAACCTTTTTTTGCGGGGTTCGAACCCGGGACAATTCTGAGAACGAATCCCGATTACGTTTTTATGTCTGTATATCGGTCGAGCGCCTCAGACCATTCCACCAAGAGCTGTGCCAGATACAATTTGCAAGGCTGAAGGTTGCCACCATGCGTGTTTTTGTCACACTGGAGGATTTTTTGCATTGTATTCCTTTATTTAGTTTGCAAACAGAAAGCTTTTACAATAAGATTCTGTTGGCGGTTAGTGGTTATTGAAATGCTTTCAATTAGGTTGTGGAACAGGTTTACGGGAAATTTATCAACACTGCTTTAGGTGGTTTATCGTTTTTTGATCGGTCAAGATGAAGATTACCGATATCCTGACGGTATTTATCTTGGCAGAACGTTTGTGCAAGTACATTGTTGACGTATGCTGAGCTATTTGGCGTTTAGCTGTTTGAAATCCGTTTCGACGTTTAAACCGTTGATGGAAAAGCACACTTATGGCTTTGAGGTGAAAGTCATTAGAAAATAACCCGCTGTCAATGATATACTTGTTTGCTTCGTTTAATGCGGCACAGTTACTTTAACCCGCACAACTGCTGTTGTTTATCCCACGCAACCTGTTATTGTCAGACCGTCTAGTTAATTTTTGCATTGTGTCAGAAACATTAGGTCGCTAGTTTACCTCGTTTACTATTCCATTCTGGCTGTATTTCCTTGACAAGCGGTTGTCACCTTCCTAACAATGCTGTTACTTTCAAAAGGCTTTTTTAATTGCCTTACCAATGCATCACCAAACGTACGTCTCCACCCAGTCACACAACTGTGGGTTGCTTATTAAAATGCCTCACAACTCCGCATAAATCCACTTGGTCTATTATGATTCAAACCAAATTTTGGGGAATTTATCTAACGATTTATGGAGGTCAATTGTTAAACTTTGTATGTCCAAATAGTTAAATTATTCCATTATTCAAAGTTGTGGAAGGATATATTTTTTTCGTCGAATGTGCGCTGATGTATTTGTAATATGTGGGAAAGCGATCATATAGTTCGTATGGAACATATATTTGCATTCCTAAAATAACAATAAAATCAACGGCCGTCAAATGAACGAAGTATTTGTGTTCTTTGTTTATAGCGACACGCTGGCTGTATTCGCAAGACAAGCTCTACACGGCTCGTTACTTTCAAACAACTGATTAATTTTCCTTACTCTTGCCGATTCGAAATGTGTTTCAACGTTGAAACCGTTGATTGTATGCACATGAATTGGCAGTGTATGGGAAAGTACGCACATGGCTTCGAGGTTGACGAGTCATGGGAACATGGCGCGCTGTCATTTGTTTACCCTGTGTACCAAGATATGTTTGTACACTTCGTTTATTGCGACACACCGACTTAAACACTAAGCAACTGCTGTTGTTTTTCCCATATAACCTAATGTTGTCAGACCTGCTGGTTAATTTTTGCAATGTGTCTAATAGGTCCCTCGTTTACTTTGTAAATGTGACACTTTGGCAATATTCTCCTGACAAACAACTGTTACAAAATCGATTGTGCGGATTGCTTTGCTTCTTATCTAATGTTTGACGCGTGGTGACTACAGCGTGTATTTCAATGATTTATTGCCTTGTTGACATGTTTTTTTGGTTACCTGGTTACGCCCCCTTTTTCTTTTACCGCGACATGCAACTTTGCGCTACTTTTCCGAGTCATTCCTGATGATGACAACAGCGTTTGTCGAAACGTAGAAAATATTTTACACACAGGTACTGGCTTGTATCTTCTTATTGAGACTGTTTGAAACCAACAACTAAAAACCTATTTTTCCAGTGTGTGGCGCTTAAGGGACGCCTGGCCTGAAGAAAATCAATAGGTCAGACTATTTAAACCCATATATGCTTAGCCACCACCCTCTCCTTACATATTTACTTCAATAAACATGCGATTTTGGCCGGAGGCGTCCTTCCCGGAGGCGTTACACCTGGCAGTAAAAGACAAAGCCACTTCTTTCTCTTCCAATCGTAAAAAAAACGTCAAAGCTGGTTCTCACAGCTACTAAAAATTTTATGTGTTTGCTTTGGTAGGACTGCGTTTCGGCTTGCCATTCATGAGTTGCTGTCAAAGCACGGAAAGTTCGTTGGATCAGCAGAAGCCTCTGCTGATGTCCAGACAGGCAAAGATAACTGGTTCACTTGCACATCGATACAATGCATTTGACTTATTGTACTCTGTGCGTTCTGCTTGATTTTGGTTCATCCAGTGGCGGTGATGTGGGACAAAATTGCACAAGTAAGTCTAAAAATAATGTGGGCGACAAAATAACTTCACATCTTGTTCTCTTTTTGACGATCGATCTATAGTTGATTATTTGTGACAGACTATTTTTGTAGGTGAAATCTTGCAACTTCAACAAAAAGTTACTCAGCTAGCCAATCAAGTTGCTATGGCATATTCCAAACCAACTGTACCAACAACAAGTAAGCACAATTAAAACAAGTATTTGCCAAAATTGGGATTTTGCAAAAATTTCTAAACTGGGTTTAAAATCAGGAACATCAGTTTCGGTTATTGTATGTATATTTTGTTGATTTTGAGCATAGTGTTTTTCAATCAATGGTAATCAATTAACTCTGGTTGAACTCTGGTTGCACTTGGGACATTTGNAAAACGTCAAAGCTGGTTCTCACAGCTACTAAAAATTTTATGTGTTTGCTTTGGTAGGACTGCGTTTCGGCTTGCCATTCATGAGTTGCTGTCAAAGCACGGAAAGTTCGTTGGATCAGCAGAAGCCTCTGCTGATGTCCAGACAGGCAAAGATAACTGGTTCACTTGCACATCGATACAATGCATTTGACTTATTGTACTCTGTGCGTTCTGCTTGCTTTTGGTTCATCCAGTGGCGGTGATGTGGGACAAAATTGCACAAGTAAGTCTAAAAATAATGTGGGCGACAAAATAACTTCACATCTTGTTCTCTTTTTGACGATCGATCTATAGTTGATTATTTGTGACAGACTATTTTTGTAGGTGAAATCTTGCAACTTGAACAAAAAGTTACTCAGCTAGCCAATCAAGTTGCTATAGCATATTCCAAACCAACTGTACCAACAACAAGTAAGCACAATTAAAACAAGTATTTGCCAAAATTGGGATTTTGCAAAAATTTCTAAACTGGGTTTAAAATCAGGAACATCAGTTTCGGTTATTGTATGTATATTTTGTTGATTTTGAGCATAGTGTTTTTCAATCAATGGTAATCAATTAACTCTGGTTGAACTCTGGTTGCACTTGGGACATTTGTTGACGCACAAGCTTTCAAAACTCCAAACTTGCAAAAATTATCTGCCTATTAGTTTCTTTGGTTTCAGACTGTACGCTTACTCATTTTGAATTTCCACGACCACTTCAAAACGAAGATTTCGTCTGGTATCGTGGGTACTTCCCCAGACTCAAGAGTGCCACGATGTGTGCTTGGGTCAAAGTTAATGATCTGTCTCGCAACAATTTTTTTATCAGTTATGCGACCAATACACACCAGAACCAAATTGTAGTTTTATACGAAAGACCATCAACGCTACATGTTAACCTACAGAATTACATCAACAAATTTGAATTACTTGACCCGGGAAAGTTGGTAAGCAGTTTTTGTGGCATATTGTGCAATTGATTCCACTTTTATCTAATGAAACACGTTGAAAAATGTTTGACTCAAAACGCGCAGTGATGGGAGTCTACATCAATGGGGAAGAATTGCCTTCAAAGGGTTATCCAGGAGACATTGCTCCTGGCGGAGGAAGCTTGATACTTGGACAAGATCAGGATTCAGTCAATGCTGGACATCTAGATCCAAGCCAATGTTTCAGTTACGATACATTACAGTCGAAGAGTTGGATGATAATTCTTTTTAGGGGCTAGCTATTGGTGGAAAAGTTGAAAAATTTTTATCAAAGTCGTCACTTAAAGTACTCCACATTGTTAAGTGATCTGTTTTGTATTTATCAGTGGAACCATCGACAACTTCATGATCTGGCCTCGTGTCCTCTCCCACGTTGAAGTACTCAGGATGGCCGGGTTGGGTCAGTGTCCGGTCGATCATGCTGTTGTCATGACAACCGACCGCGTCGAGATGTGGGGGGAGAGCCTCTACTCTATTCCGACCGAGTGTCCTTTGCTGACCGTTTAATTTGTCATTACGTTGTTGATAAATTAATATGATTGGTGACATGTAATGCTTGTTATCTGGATTTTTGTCCTTTGTCGATTGAATATAATAATTTGTAGTAACACATGTTTTTTCTTCTGCCAAAACAAAATATTGCAAGCGTTGGCATAGTAACATAAACAATATTTTAGACAACGCTATGGCACGTGATACAGGAGAGGATGTTTTCTGTTTGCCGAAAGCAACAAAAGCAAACATCCGATAAAGATCTTCGGAGCTAAATGTTTACAGAGGGTTTGCATAAGGACTTACACCACAGTTGCTATGTGAAAGTTAAAATGCGCCGCATTGAATTTGTACAAACGTGTACAAAAATATTTTAGTGCGGAGGTTCAACAATCTGAGTACGTCATTTTTCCGTGGCTCGATTACCTGTACTTTGATTTCTACTTTATCAACATAAAATAAACGATCCAAACGTTGAAAAATACTTAGGTGGCCTCATAGTTTAATTTTGCAAAATTCTGTTACTTTAATTTCGTTGTACTTTGTTGCGGATGATAATAGAACAATCATTTAACCCGGTATTAGTAGGAGTTTACTTAAAAATATGTTAGAAAATTATAAGCGTGGAGACCAGATACGAACTGTTCTGAAAGCGGTAACCTAGGCCTTCTCAAACTGCCATGGACTGCCAAATGAACGGTTAAAACTTTTATACCCTAAATAAAATTTGTAGCGACTTGAACAAACTTTTGTGTTTGTCCAGTGTTTCGTACTAACACTCACGAGTATTGTTTCTGCGGAACGATTTTGATTGATTCACAGTAATCCAAATGAATTCTCAGAAAATAATTCCGTTAATCATTGACTTTAGCGAGATAAGCCTTCCGCAAACCTCCACAATTATGACAAATGATATTAAATTCGTAAATTCAATAGTTTTGGTATTATTAGAAGTTGAATCAAATCAATCAATAATCGTTACTTTGCTTCGAAATAATTTATGGCATCGTCAAAAGAACGAAATAAAGTTACAAAGATAACCTTAAAGCAAATGCGGTTAAATCAGTAGGCTGTATGAGGTTTAGTGTATATATATAAGCAGCAAATCATTTGCTAATTTAAACCATCAGCCAAATGAATAAGCCAGACTAAACAGGCACGTAGTGACGCCCCAGAGCAAATTAGGGGAAATGTGAGCCAAGGCGAAGACTGGATCGGTTTGTCATGAGGGTGAGTTGGCGTTCCTAAAACAGGTCGAAAAAGACAAATTAATTTGGCTTTTACCTACCTTTTCATAAAAAATAGTCACATTAAACTTTGGAACAAATCACAGAAAATTGACAAAACCATCAAATGTTGACTTTAATTGTCAGCATGAGCACTAATCTTGTACAAACAACTATATCTGTTTAGCTATTTTATTATGTTTGCTTTGTAAGGACAATGTTTAAACTGGCTTGCTAATAGGCATAAAAGGAAGGCTATGTGACAAGCAGAAGCACTTTTCAAATTCAGGCTGTTCGAGAATCAGTAGATCTTTTCCTGAACGACCAAATGCATTCGACTAATTGCATTCTGTACGTTTTGCTAACTCTTAGTTTCTTCATTACCAGTGATGCGGATCAAAATTGCACAAGTAAGTCAAAAACAATTTTAGTTATTTTTTTGTGTGTAGATATTAACAAAAGTGTGACGACCAACTTGACACATTTTATTCTCTTTTCAACGATAATTGCTGCACACTTTTTGATTTATGTGGTAGAATATATTTGCAGGTGAAATCTTTCAACTTCAACAAAAAGTTACTCAGCTAAGCAATCAAGTTGCTATGGCGTATTCCAAACCAACGGTACCAACAACAAGTGAGTACAATCAATACAAGCAATTTGCAAAATAGGGGTTTGGCGAAATTGAAAACAGGGTTAAAAGTAGTAGAAGTAATTTTACGTGGTAATTATTCCATAAGGCTATTTAAATTTCAGCATTGTTTTTTTTTTGATCCATTATTCCCTAGCTAAATTTCCAGTCGATTTCTAGGAGTTGCAAATGATTTGCACTTGATATTTTATTGATGTGTTAACTTTGGTTACACTTTTGTCATCACACGGTTCAGTTGGATATGTCTTTTGTTGCTGGAGCGTAGGTTTCCAAAACTCTAAATCAGCCTGCAATGCTTTTTGCCCACATATGCTTCTTTGCTTTTAGATTGTACGCTGACTCATTTTGAGTTTCCACGTCCATTTCAAACCGAAGATTTTGTCTGGTATCGTGGGTATTTTCCCAGATTCAAGAGCGCCACCATGTGTGCCTGGTTTAAAGTGACTGATTTGTCTCACAACATTGTTTTCGCCAGTTATGCGACAAATACAAACAGCGACCATATTCTAGTTATATACGATGCCAAATCCACGCTGCATGTTTACATGCAGGATCATCATAATACTTTTGAATTTAATAATCCTGAAAAGCTGGTAAGTTTGCAATAATCTTGCATATTTTGCAACCGTTTTACCTCTTAGAGTCAGTTTTTGTTTTTTATTTCCACCCTGCATATCCTGGTTGTATATCATTTCCTTAAACATGAATAGACAAACATTTGAATGACAGGTACATTGCAGAATCATCTGTGTTTCTGGTTCGACTCAAACCGCGCAGTGATAGGGTTCTACATCAATGGGGAAGAATTGCCCTCACAGGGATATCCAGGTTACATTGTCCCTGGTGGAGGAAGCTTGATACTTGGACAAGAACAGGATTCAGTCAATGCTGGACATCTAGATCCAAGCCAATGTTTCAGGTAAGATCTAAAATCGAGGAGTTGGATTATAATTCTTTTTGGGCCCTAGCTATTGTTAAAAGTTGAAAAAATGGTATCACTTAAAATATCAAAGTTATCGCTCAAAATACTGCACATTGTTAAGTGATCTGTTTTGTATTGATCAGTGGAACCATCGACAACTTCATGATCTGGCCTCGTGTCCTCTCCCATGTTGAAGTGCTAAGGATGGCCGGGTTGGGTCAGTGTCCGGTCGACCACGCTGTTGCCATGACAACTGACCGCGTCGAGATGTGGGGGGAGAGCCTCTACTCTGTTCCGACCGAGTGCCCTTTGCTGACCGTATAATCTTGCAAATACTTACTTTTGGTCGATTAATTAATGTGCAGGTGACATATAATTGTTGTAATCTGGATCTTGCCCTTTCTCGATTTACAAAAATTATTCGTGTAGCAATATATGTTTGTTATTTATTCTGCCCCAAATGTAAAAAATAATACTAGCCATGGTAGGGAAAAAACAATATTTTGGACAACGCTGTGGCAAGTGGAGTGAGTAAACAGGAGGAGGTACATTCTGTTTGCAGAAAACAATAAAAGCAAACACCCGATAAAGATCTGCGGGATAAATGTTTGCAGAAGTTTGCTAAAGGGGTTTCACAAAAGTGTTGTTGTGGGAGTTAAAATGCGCCGCATTGAATTTTGAAGTGAACAAACATATCTTAGTGCGCGGCGTCAACAAACTGACAGCGTGTCGTTTTCCCACGATCCATACACCTCGAAGCCACAGAGGTTCCCCTTTCCATTATTGGCAATTCATCAGCATAAAATCAAATGTTCAAACGTTGAAACGCGACCTAAAGAGCGAAACGTTAAATAAGTTTGGATAACGCCACGTATTGACTTAATGAAAGCCTGAAAAACAAATTTCATAATGTATAGAATTATTAGAAAGTTATTGTGGCAATATTAATAATGTGCTTTTATAAAAAAAGTACGCCCCTCAAACCCATACACAACTGATTGTCATGGTGGAATATTCTATTTAGTTACCAAAGAGATTTAACGGAAAGCTAGGATGGATTTTGATCAACAACTCAGTAATGTGAATGGCGACTGCTCCGGGTATGACGATGTTGTTGAAAGTGGACGCAGCTTGACTAGGGAATACATGCATCATGTCAGAATCAAGTAAAATAGCGACATGTTGTCTTATACAAAAGTGTGAAAGTTGGCCACCGAACAACCTTTACAATCGAAAATAACTGCCAAGGAACTTGTATAAGTGAATACATTTTATTGCAAACGTTTCGACAATACTTTTTGTCATTACCAGGGCATAATCACGAGAAGTTTAAATCGTGCGTTATATACACCACGGGTTCCCGAACTTTGCGACCCTAAACGTTTGACGTAAAAGGGCAATTCTAAACATACCATTTGTTGATTGAGTACTAGAAAGCAAAACTAAATATTAATTAAATATTAATCACTTCATGGGAAATTATTGCGACCCACAAAATTCGTTGCGCGACCCCACAAAGGACCGGGATCTTTAGTTTGGAAAGCTCTGATATACACAATTGAGATAAAATGAAAACGTGACTTAATAAGTGACGTCATGAAGTAACGGAATGGAACAACTTTTTATTTATTAAATTTCCAAATGTTTTGATTTAAATCTCAACTTAAGTTACATTTGGCCAATCAGCGAGATACCCCTGTAAGTCGGCTTTGAATCAACATTATTAAGCCGTTTGCAGGCTTGGCATACAGTGATATATTTATACAAATGTGCCGTTATCGTTGCTCAACATTAACAAAAAGGGAAATCGTAGAAACAATTGCAGGTTTTAAACCCTAAAATTGTATGCTAAACCATGGGAATACAAAGCTCTGCCATTGTTAACTCTGGCCGCTAAGATATGCTTGTGCGCTTTGTTCAACGCGGCACACTGACTTCAACCTTTTGAACAACTGCTGATCCAGAATATATTTTTTATGCTCAAGGCTGCCACCTTGTGTGTTTTGTCAAACTTCCTCCTATAACCCCGGTCATTAGGTTATGCAGTAATAACCTCGAACAATAAAATTTTGAGATAAACACAGATATCCTAAATATCATACTGTTGGCGGATATGACAACAACTTTTACTACTACATAGAAGACAATTTAGCGACAGTGATGCGAGTTTGGAAATGTAACGACACATTTGTTTTATACTCTGTCTTACAGTATCACATCCGCGGTTGGTTTAACTCTGTAATCCAAACCGATGCTTTACTTTTTTGTAATTAATCAAAAACAAAGTGATATAAGGTTACTTTGATCACTTTTAGGCTCAAATTAAGCTAAAAAGTGCAGGTGACAAAAAGGCCAATTTTTTTTATTTATACATTGGCTTTGAGAAGTGTGAAAAAAGACAAATATGAGTCCGAGTAGCAACCTAAGATCTTGATCAACAATACCTTTATTATCTCAGACAGAATTTTCTGAAAGTGTTTCGTACAACATAACTAAATATAAAACACAACACGCGAATTCGCATAATCCTAATAACAAAGATGACATAAAAATATCATGCCATCAACAAAAATACAAAAAATTGAAATGAAAAGAAGATTTCTTCCATGTTCTTGTGTTAGGGTTTCTATCGTTATTCTAACCAACCTTATATAAGTATTTTAGATGCATCTCAGGAACCAAACTACCGTTACGTAATTTACAATTTTGCTTATCGCAAGAAAAGTCCCTGATTTTCATTCGCGTAGTTTAGAAGAAAGTTATGTAACTCGAGGAGTCGTAACAAGTTGACTCGCTGATTTAAATCATGTTTTGCACATTTATACCCCGATATTTGAGTCACATCACAAGTATGATAACTCAAATGCGTTTAGTGGTGAGGCTTCCTGCACCGTGACCGACGTAACCATGGCTTCGTGCTTGTAAGTGACAAAAATATAATGAACTTACAAAAAACTTCTGCTTACACATAACATGGATTTGTATAATAGTTGCTTGCACACAATGATTTTCAATCGGGAAAAGTTTTTAAGCTTGTGTTAAATTATAAGCTGGTTTATGACCGTTTCGAAGTTTCACATAAATTTCAAATTTTAAGGAGACATGACACACTAACAAAGAGCACATCAGTCCAAAATGGAAGCATATGGAAAGGCCTTTTAAAGTGGTTTCGTATTGCAGCAAGCGGATATAAAATGTCAAATTTCCTCTGGTTATCTTAGACATGAATTAAAAGATTGGTTATAGGCTAAAACAATGGGTTAAATTGTATTCAATTTTATTTTGATTCATGCGTAGCAGTAATTATCTAATGTTATAATGTTTTCTTGCACTTTGGTCTAGGTTACGAAACAAAAAAACTTGGTCGGCTGGTGTGGAGCATGTTTTGCGCTTGTTTTACTGTAATCTTAAACTACGGAAATACTAAATCAACAGCATTTGTTCAGGGATACTTCCACCTACGTGTGCTTAGAATCAACGACATCGTGTCCGCAGTTAAATGTAAGATTATGACCTTCAGATGACCGCTGCTAAATAATTCATGTCCTACGGAAGCGAACCGCGACGATTTTCACAACTAAAAGGTGTTTGATCACCAACTGGAACTAAATTGTTAAAATTGTCGGTTTCAACACTAGTGCTGACCGTTACTCTGATGTGTAGTATGTTGTGGTATGGGTAACCGTCAGAACCAGCGATTTTGTGTAATCAATTGTATAAGATTTGTATAATCAGACAATGCCAGAATTACAAGAGGCGTTTTACCGAATATGCCAGAATTTAACATGCGCATACGTATAATCATAGGTGACATATGCATCATTAGTGACCAGCGTATTTAAGTTTGATCAATTGATATCAATGCTTCACTGCGACTTCCCGTGTCCGAGGAGTCCCTGGTTTCTTTCACCAAAGGCAATCAATTAATGGGAATAGGCTGTCAATATCAAAGCAGGATGCTTGTGAAATGGCTTCCCTATCGTTTCCTCATATTTGACAGCAAAGCGCAGAGTACGTCATTCTGACCACATATAACCATTATTATTATCACGAGAAGCATTTTCAGCAGCACGCTTTAGTAATGTCGTTAGCAAGTAAATGAGAATTCGTCAGGGCGGTAGTGAGAAAAGAAGGATCGGCAAATGCGTGTTTTTTTCACCTAATTGTTTTAACATACACGGGCTGGTAAAATTAAATCCTTTAAAAATTTTTTAAAATCAGACTTAACAAGGATAGAACTTTCTAGTTATGACTCTCCTGCTGATATTCTTCGTATTGTTGGTCAACACCGTGGCTTCAAACGCGTCCTTTACCTTTGGTAGGTTTTTTTGTGTTCAGTGGTTTGTGCATGAAGAAATATGGGGCATGGGAATGTTAAATGATCACAAAAAGNTCGTTAGCAAGTAAATGAGCATTCTTCAAGGCAAAAGTGAGAATAGAAGGATTGGCTACTGCGTGTTTTTTTTCACTTATTCGTTTAATCACACACGGGAAGGTAAAATTAAAATCTTATGTAATTTTTTCATTTGCAGACTTAACTAGGTTCGTGCAATCTACTCATGACTGTACCGCTGATATTCTTCGTACTGTTGGTCAACACAGTGGCTTCAAATGCGTTCATTACCTTTGGTAAGAGTTTTTGTGTTCAGTGGTTTGTGCATGAAGAAATATGGCGCGTAGGTCTAGCTAGAATGTTGAAAGTTCGATATGCTTGACACCTATGTTCTGAACAAGTTTACAGTTTGTAAAAATGAATAAAACCTGTGGAATACAGCAAATGCATTGTTTTACAAAAATCAACAACACAGCTTTTTACACAGAAAATTTGATTTACAGAAGAATGTCGGTTTATGCAGCAAGGATGCAACGTTGGAGAACTGGTGTGTGATTGTCCCCCAACTAAGCAAAACAAAACTTTAACATTGCCTACCTACTCTCTTTATGATTGCCTTCCCGCCAACTGGTGCCGAATCAACAACGAAACCTGCAATGCCAACCAATACCAATGCGGCTGTGTACCAAGAGATAGCAACTGCACAGGTGGATTAGGATGCTACGAAAAGACGCAGACATGCGATGGCATCTACGACTGTTTAGATGGAACAGACGAAGTGAATTGTACTTGTCCTGTTGATCAGTTTCAATGTGCCTGCTACGAAAGCAACAGTTGCGAGGGATTGCGGGGCTGTCTGCCAATCTCAGAGGTTTGTAATCGACGCAATGACTGTAAAGATTTCAGTGACGAATTCAACTGCAGTTGCTGGGAAAACGAGTTCCAGTGTAAGTCCAAAGAATGCATCGATTCATCTTTGAAATGCAACGGAAAATTTGACTGCAGAGACCGTAGCGATGAAACCAACTGCACTTGTGCTGGAGATGAAGTTATGTGCGGATGCATCTTTGGTGAACGGATCTGTCCACAGACTGGACAATGCATACCGAAAACCTCGGTCGCTGATGGTACATTACAGTGTATTGATCAAAGCGATGAACCGTGCAATAATATCGGCGATGTTTACGGTTTAAACTGTCAGCAGCGTCTGGTAAACTGCAGCAATAAAGTATCAGCGGAAAGGTTCCTCTCATATCGTACAAGTATTTATAATAAGTGCGTGCGTCACCAAAGACCGTGCGAAGGGCGCAGGGATAAGGTGTGTAATGACGAATACTGGATTTGCAACATACCTTTGTGTCAGACTCCTGAAATAAAACCGTTGAAATCTCCGGTCTTCTATGAGGAAAAAAACAAATTNATACCAACCATCGATCTGCAATCTGGTTACTTTGTAACAACTATCTGGTTTCCAAATTACGTATTTAAACGTGATTACGCTAAGTTTGAGTCTGTCATGCTTTTGGCTAATCGTATGTCACGGACCAACGGAAGCATGTTATCTTGGCATGACGCCAAAAACATTATTAATGAAAACTTGTTCGGTCAACCAATCAAAGGAGAGTTTGGATACTACTCCAAAACAAGCGTATGTGTTCCGAGATTCTTTGCTGCTACTGGTCATGTAGCGTGGGAATATTCACTCTTCATCATCACAGTGAATTTCATTATGTTTATTTTCATGGTGGGCGCCTACATTCTTATATATCGTCGCAGCAACCGTATGGTCGAAGCAAGAAGCAATGATACAAGTGCCAAAATGCAAAAGCGAATATCTAGATTGCTTCTTACCGATTTCTGCTGCTGGATTCCTATTTGTACGCTCAGTTTTGCGTCGCTGGGTGGCGTCAAACTGTCGCCTATTGTTTATGCCTTTGCCGCCGCAATTTTGTTGCCAATCAACAGCGCCTTAAACCCGTTGCTCTACTCCACCGTGATTGACAATATCTTGGGGAAGTTTAAATCACCAGAGAGTCCTAGTCATACTTGAGCCATTATCTGTGTATTATTTTAAAAGGTTTTCATTGCGCGGAACGAAGACCTTGTATTTGTTCGCCAGCCCTTAACTTAACTGCATTATTTGAGCAGCTGATACGCAAAGTTAATCAAAACCATCGCTTTGTTTCCTAAATGTGCTAAACAGTAAGTTCATTTTATTTTTAACGCCATTTTTCTCCGATCTGTGCATAAAGAGCACTTCTTGTTTAAACACTTGAATTGATGTACTTAGTTTACAAAACATGAACACAAAGACAATTTTGTACTACCTATCCGACGCGTTGGGTCCAATAAACATTGTGCTACAAGACAAAATGATGTAACATTATGTTGGCGGTTTCAATAATTGTTGCGGTTTGGGCGTTTTTAATGCCTTAACCTTGTTCACCTTGTTTATTTTTATTGAGGCGTCCTTATTGTTTGCAACTCGCTGTAAAAGACAAAGCGAGTTCTTTTTCGACTTTTGAAAACTGTAAAGCTAGTTTTTTTTATATGTTCTGGATGTTTCTTATGTTTGCTTTGGCAGAACTGTGTTTGAGCTTACCCTGCGTGGGTTGCTTTAAAAGCATTGAAAGTCCGTTGTACAAGCAGAGAATCCATTGAAACCCAGGCGGTTTGAAGATAACTGGTTTTCTTCCCTATCAACATTTTGCATACATGTTGTTGTTTTCATTGCGTTCTGCTTGCTCTTGGTTTCTGTACCACCGGTGATGTGGGACAAAATTTCATAATACGTATAAATCTAGTCTGTGGTGACAAAAAAAACACATTTTTTCTTTTTTGACAATTGCTAAACGCTCGTTGATTTATGTGGAAGGATATATTTGCAGATGAAATCTTTTAACTTCTTTTTTTTACAAAAAGTTGCTCAGCTGAATAATCAAGTAGCTATGGCATATTTCGAACTAATCGTACCACTAAAAAGTGAGCTTACCTTCAACACACGTCTGTTACACAAACGGGTTTTAGTTTTACACTGCTCTTAAAAGCCAATTAATAGTGTTCCAACCGAAGTTTTTATAGTATCTTCAGTATTTCCCCACACTCAAGAGCGCCACCATTGTGTGTCTGGTTCAAAGTGACTGATTTGTCTCACAACATTGTTGTTTTTGCCAGTTATGCGACAAATACCAACAGCGACTATGTTCTAGCTTTATACGGTATCCAATCTACACTGCATGTTCACTTTCAGGGTCACCATAACCCATTTAAATTTACTAATTTTGAAAAGCTAGTAAGTTTGCAATAATCTTGCATATTTTTCAACAGTTTTACCTTTTAGAGTCAGTTTTTGTTTTATTTTCCACCCTGCATATTCCGACTTTATATTGTTGCCTTCAACATTAATGGACAAAAATTTGAACGGCAAGTATATTGCAGAATGAAATGTGTATCTGGTTTGAGTCAAAACGTGCAGTGATGGGAGTATGCATGGATGGGGAGGAATTGCCTTCACAGAGATATCCAGGTTACATTGCCCCTAGTGGAGAAAGCTTGATACTTGGACAAGAACATGATTCAATCAACGCTGGAAATTTAGATTTTAATTAATGTTTCAGGCAAGATAAAAGCTATTGTCGGAGTGTTTGATTATAATCCATAATAGCCCATAGCTTATTTGAGTGTGCTTAAAACACTTCACTAACTTAAGTAATCTGTTTCGTCTTTAACAGTGGAACTATTTACAATTTTACTATCTGGCCTCGTGTTTGCTCTCACGTTGAAGTGCTACGGATGGGTGGATTGGGTCAGTATCCGGTCGATCACGCTGTTGTCATGACAACTGACCGCGTCGAGGTTTGGACGGTGAGTCTCTATTCTATCCCGATCGAGCGTTCTTTGCTAACTGTTTAATTTGCAATTCATTTTACTATAAACCAACGTACAGGTGACTTGTAATTATTGTATTTGTACTTTTGTGTCA
>QXVZ01011064.1:0-14388 GCA_008931825.1 Phallusia fumigata | reverse complement strand
GCAAAATCGGAGGAATTCAAAAGCATCTCCGAAGGCCACCGTGTTTTAAATATCATTCAAATGTGTCAGGGCTGCAAATGACTTCCATGCATTTTTTTTGCTTTTTCGAAATTACCCTCTTTGTTTAAATTTCTTGTGCTGAGTCTTGCAACTAATTTGATTGCAAAGGTGGGAAAGCTGTTAGGATTGTAACAATATCAAGCAAATCCAAACACTGTTATTGAAGAGTTAAGCAAACCGCCTTTTGGGATATTTCTAAACTGCAAAAACACAACAAACAGTCATCAACATAAACAACTGTTTGGCCTACGCAAAAGTGAATAAAACATCAAATAAATGTTATATTTGTTTGGTCGTTTGATATAGCGACTGAAATTAAAATCGATTTTTAGTTATAAAAACGAAAGTTTTGTTTAAGCATTCGGTGATCAAAACCGCCCTTAGTTTTCTTGTATGGCGAGCGTAAATCGAGTGTTCAAACTTTGATTAAACTCGCTTGAGTACCTGCACTTGGACTCTGCCATTCTTGTTTTGCTTATTGTTTGAGCGCCTTCGATCGTCTGCATGAATGGCACGCAATGTTCATTGCAACTGACACCAAGATTGCAGCAAATGTTAATGTTGCAATCATAAAAGTGCCACGTTTAATTATTAGCGTTTGGGTGTTTTGTTCCTTTAGCAACATTGAATGTCATACATGCCGTTTGCTTCCACGAATTCGCTTCACGATCGTGATTTCGCGTTATTACTGCGAAAAAAATTCAGTTTGGCTGCAACAAGAATGCAGGGTCATTCCAATGTTAACACGAACGAAGAAGACATGCGGTTGGTTACTCGGAAATCCCAACAAAGTTATGCAATGCACTGCTGCACGTTCACTTGAAAAACTGACAGCTCTTGCCAAAAAAGTGACGTTCGTGAATTTTTGACATTAAATTGCACAAATACAGGAACAGTTGTTTTGCACACGTTTAAACGTGTAAATGTTGTTTTCAATGACTAATAGCCGAACGATCGCAAATAGGCGTTACTGTAACGAGTATTTAGTGACTTAACACATCTCGTCATGTGTTTAAACACTACTTTGGAATGTATGATTTCGTGGCGTACGTGTTGCGAGAGTCACCGCATTCGAAACTATAACCGCTTAGGCTGGAATTTCCCCAGCGAAAATTACCTAATCTGGAACAGAAACACAGGGCAAACAGCTTTAAATGTAAATGATGGAGAAATTTTTCAACTACCGCCAAGTGGTTACCAAGGATAAAATAAAAATAAAGTAGATGGAAAGTGTTTTTCTACAAGTTTTTCTGTCGCGCAGAGACGGTATTTTCTGTTAAATTACTTAATTTTACTGCGAATATAATTTATCATGGCGGTGTAGCCTCAGGTGTTTTACTTTCATCGACACATTGCGTCCTGCCGACTTGGTGCTTTGCTATATGATTTTTTCTCCTCAAAACAGAATTCACTTGAACTCATATCTGGTTACCGTATGAGCCAAGTAATCCGGAGCACTTCTAATTTTTCTAACAATTTAATCAAAACAAGAAAATAGTTGAGGAACTTATGCAAAAAACTGCCCGGCAGACAGGCAGTTAACGAACCATGTGTTCATGAGGGATTTTTTTATTGTCAATCACATGACGATGCGTGATCGAGCTTGAGTGTGAAGCGTGACTCACTGAAACCACTTTAGGAAAAATCAGTAAAAGTTTCCATGCCTGAATGCTAAACACTGAATCAACCTAGTATTTAACGATGGTTTTTAAACAAGAACACTAAACAGCAGAGTTAAATTGTTTGGTGGCTAAAGGGCTTTTCACAAATGTTTGTAAGGCGCTTATTTTCAACATGGTCTCCGTCAATAAAATACCCTATTTTATTTTTGTCTTCTAAATTGAGATACAAAAAAGTATTATGATGAAGACAAGGCTGATTTGCACACGCACGAACCTGCGATATACGATCCTGAATTGAAAGTTAGTTCACAAGTTTATGCAGAACTGGTGTCCTTTATATTTCTCGCTATTTCGTCGACACACACATATTCATGTTTTATCAAATTCATAAAATACATCATTAAAGTCAACGCAAATCTTATTTGGTGGGCTAGTGTCACAGCAGCAGCCTAAGGTTGCTTTATTTTCTTTGGTAATTTCTGTTGGTAAACTGCAAGATCGTGCAAAGGCAAAGGTGGCTGAGTGGTTAGCGTGAATGCCTAGTGCTTGCAAGGTTGTGGGTTCTAATCCTGTGTCGGTTGCTTGTGTTCCCTGAACAAGAAAACTAAGCGGCATTTCTCCAACCCAGAGGGCCCGATGGATTGACTCATGATGGTCCAACGGAACTGCGATGGGACAGACTGCTTGACAGTGGACTCATTGTGATCCATGGAGGCCAAATAAAAACAAACAATTACTCTTGTGACGCAGCACCGCAGATGAGCTGATGTCACAACGTGCTTGGAACATCCGATACCAGACCAAACGGCGAAAAATTTTCGGATGTGTTAATAGTACGTAATGTGACGTCAAAACGAAACTGGGCAAAAGACCGCCGGGAATTTTCGACGCGATTATCATTGGCAGAACCTGTTAATCATAATTTGCCAGTCGTCAAATGGAATTGCACAAAGTCGTTACTGCTGGCATTGCACAAAGTAATACTGCTGTACACTTTGAGGCTACAGTAGGTTGTTTTATGCATGAGGTCGTATTATTGTTTGTTTTTCGTTGTTTTGTTCTATGTTTTGCAGTTCGATGTTACGTCAGGACGAGAGGTATAAAGGGCGATGAAAGACCGGTAGTTACGGCGCGGCAATAGATAGGCAGTGACTTGGAAGGCTTTGCAATCTCCAGTATTTTCAAACACTAAGGCGCGCAGATGTTGTTGTTGTTGTTATTTTAACTTATTCTCGAACGAGAAGGGCGAGCACTTGGTCGAATGGTCTGAGGCGCTCGACCCATATACAGACACAAAAAACTGATAGGGATTCGTTCTCGGGATCATCCCAGGTTCAAACCCCGTGAAAAAAAATCGAACAGGATGATTAATGCATGATCTAGCGTCACCTTCTCTGTATTTGTTTTCCAGCATCGAGATTTATATTTTTTATTATCTGCTCCGCCGTCCGAATTTGAAAATCATGCAGATTGAAAAACACATTGTGTGTTTGTCCATATTTTGCGCCCTAAATTGCGCCTTCGGATCACAGCAGGAAATATCCAAAACGGACCCAAACATATTGGCGACAAAAATCGAAGAAATAACAGAAACATCTCTAAAGTGTCGAGAAATGCAGGTATTGAATATGAAGGAGTGTGTTCAACGCTAGTTGTTACCACTTGGCTTACGTTTATTGAAAGAAACTTAAACAAACAAAAAACGAAATTGTTAACTTGTTGCAAAACTAAAGTGGCGCAGAAACTGTCAAAACCATCATTTTTTGTGTATTGCGCAACCCTGTTGCTTAATTAACAGAAGACAAATTCCTTGTGTCTAAGTTTTAACTTCATTGACTGGGTCTTACATGACGTCAATAGTTTTACTTTGTCCATGCACTGTTGAACATGTGTCCAAATAAGTTTAAAACAGAAATGTTCGTCATTACAGTTTTGCATGTCAATGTGGGAATTCATATATATTTGTTTAGAATCACTTGGATACATTAACCTACATAAGAAAGCCGTTGAACGGAACATCACTTCTCGAAAAGGTAAAGTGAATGCAATTTTTCAAAAAACATTTTTTGACTATTTTCTAGGTGTAATCCCATTTGCTATTAAACGACGTACAGAAACTCAAAATGAAATAAAACGTCGAAAATTGGCCGCAAACGCAGCCAGGCCAGACACGAAATGTCAAACACTGGAAACACGTCAATTATTGGCACATCGGTTGCAACTATCATCTCTATATCCAAAAACTATTTGTCTTTTTCAGTTGAGCAGTTCCCTCACCGCCAAGTTTCAGTCCAGGGTAGCGATGGTCACCCACTTGCGAAACGCGGTGATCCGGTCTTATAAGGGAACAACGTCCGGCACCAAGCAATGCTGCAAACTTTCGCTCAGCGAACTAGAATATGACATGAGGTTTAAAAAACCGGTAAGCTAGAAAGAGGAAGACCCTGAATTATCACATTGCTTTACATTCAAACAGTTTGCATTTATCTTACCCTTAATATCATATTAAAGAGTCTATATGATTATTATTTACAAAATAGCAACGTCAATTTACAAATGTCACAAGGTCAATTTACAGCCGTCAGTGAATTAAACTGTTTCTTTTGTGACCGCTTGTTTCTTACCTTTATTTTAGGCAAATTGTGATCAAATTTGCTTGATAATTTTGGAACAACGTTCCAAAGACTGATCTTAAAAAAATCCCAAACTGGGGCGTTTTAAATATGCACAACATCGTTTAGTTAATAATTTTTGTTCGCGGAAAGGTATAGTTACTAGGATAGTCTGCATTCCTGCTATATTTTTGCACTTTCAAATTTAGGTGTCGCCAACCACAGTTTGTGAGCTCGTATCATCGAGCGCTGCATACAACCCGGTTAAGCTGCAGAACGCCTTCAGAGATGCTTGTGTCGAAAACTTGCGCAATGTTCCATCCCTCAAATGGCAATATTTCGGCAGCGAGCAAGGAGTCACTACCACGTTTCCAGCAACGAAAGCCAATGACTGCGGTTCCTATGACAACAGATTCAGGTGCAGTGTGCTTAATTTTCATGTATTGTCGTTAGAGATGCACAATTAACGTGCAAGAAAGATTTTACAAAATGTGAAAAATTACGCGCTGTTTAAAAAGCCATAAGGTTAAAACGATATTGTTTTTCATTCCTGATCAGGATTTTTAGCCACTTAAAGCAAATTTTTAAACGCTAAAACCGTTAGCGGACCTTACGTAAATGATAATAACGTTAAAAATATGAAAACTATTCTCCACAGATGACAAGTCCATCACACACCTTTTGCATTGAGGAGAAAATCCTTTGTCAACTTAATAACTTTCACATGCAGTTAATGCTCCATCGTTTAATCGATCAATTCTCCATACTTTTTCCCTTATTTTTACTGTATAGGCCGTGGTACGTACAAAGCAGCGTACCCCAGGGCAAACAGATCGTAATTGTGATCGACAAAAGCGGATCAATGTGGACCAGATATAACGGTGTAACGTACATGGAATTCGCAAGACAAGCTGCCAAAACAGTAATTGATTCCCTCAACCCCTATGATGAGGTATGTTAAGCCCGACAGATAAGATAACATCATGATTTTACTAAATGCCTTTTTCGACATTTTTTGTTAAAGGGGTCAGTAAAAATGTAACGTATTTTGCTTTGCGAAAAAATAGACTGCAGGCTGCAACAATATGACGAAATATTGTGGAGATTATCAAGAGAATTTTAAGATTATAAAGAAATTTTATGATAGATTTATGATACTTGCCACACCTTTACGACGAGAATTTTAGCGGAAAGCTGAACAGACAATTCTTCAACCGTTTCGGCTTACTTTCACCTTTGCCTTTTATGCATGCTTTTGCATACAAATTGTTAAATTAATTCACCCAGTAATTTGTTTCGTTTTTTGCAGTTTGCTGTGGTTGCATTTGCATCTGTCGCCAGTGTCTACACCAACTACCAAGTTCAAAACGGCAGATGTTTCAGCAATACTTTTGCCCAGGCCACACCACAAAACAAAAAGTTGGTCAAGAATTACATCAGTACCATCGCAGGGGGAGGTTAGTTCAACAGTAAACCAAATTTTTATATCGCGCGTTTTCAAAAAGCTTTTGAATCGTATTTTTTTATGTATAGGTAGAACGGCGTATGTGAATGCTTTAAATGCCGCTTTTACATTCTTTGACAACGCTGAAAACAACACACAAGGTAAGTGTGTGATGTAAAGATTGTATTGTAAAAAAGGACACATCTGGCAACTTCAGAAACCCAACTAAATGAAACTCTCTTTGGCAACTTGTGTCCAAGCAGTATTCAGGCTAACTAACGAAGGTCAACTTCGCGACAAAATATTTATTTAGACTTTGACTTTTTACTTATTGAAACAAACAAGTGTTGGAATGTTCCGATCAAGAACTTGACTTGTAACTTTTGTTTATAATTATGGCACCAACACCAGTGCTAACAAAACCAAGAAGACGAATGGTAAAGCTGGTGCATTTTGCTGGAAATGACCGTAAATTACTTGGCGATGCAAGGTCATCGCTTTTCCTATTGGCGCTACACAAGATTTTATTGCTGTCATAGTTTAAAAGACATTCGACTGTTTCGATTTCTCTTGTCTTCTGTTTGCAGCAAATCGAGCAATTTTGTTTTTGTCCGNATCCAATAATATAGGTTTGCTAGCGTTATTTTTTTTCGGCAGACAACAGGTTTAGAGAAAGCTGTTTCAGCGCGGGGCGTTTAACACGACCTTCCCGACTATTCCGATGCATTTCCCATCCAAATATGCATAGCTGCCCATAGCTACGATTACGGGAAACTCAGTTGTCTGTGTTAAAGTTGCGTATAATGATTTTTTAGATCCCCGGCACCAAGTTCTCAGTGTGTTTGGTGCTTGCTGACGAAGATGCGCAGACGGTGTTGGCTTCTCAAGGATCTCTTGCATCCGGGACTTTCCTCTACCACCGATTCGATCTCATTCCTCCAACCAAGCAGTGTTACCACGGAAGAAGTTTCTGTGCTAAAAGTAAATATCTCGAAATACACCGCTCACACAAATAAACTTTGTTACAAACTTTGCTTTGTTACAAAATAGTGACAACAGGCGTGAAAGCTATGGATTTGTAATTTAAATTGAGAAGCACAAACTATTTTTATATTTAACAACACATGTGTGTTATACAGAAATTCCGAAACGACGTTAAAAATTTCAATCCATTTGAGCCAAGGTGACCTTTAAACTTTTTATAACATATGCAGATGAAAGTTCGGTCGTGCTGGCTGCGAGATCCTTCAAAGATCCAGAACTTTATCTGACGCAGAACACTTCTGTGAGCTATGTTCGTACCCTCGCTAACTACATGGAAGGAAAAAGCTTAAACCATGCAAATACTAAGGTAATAATGGCTACTTTCTAACACACAGTATTTGTTAAGGTAATCAGTCAATTCCGCGTATTTTAATAGGAAGGTTAGGCGGTTATCAAATGTTTTCAACCTTTTGACGTTAAAATAATATCTTGGCATTTTTGTCCTAAGCGGTATATCGTTGGCAAAACTGTGCATAATGAATCAACACAACCTCTAAAACCTAAGCCATAAAACATGCGATAGAATTTCAAGGTTTATTTTTGCTTTGCCAAGTATATAGCTCATTTGACTTCTAACATACTACTGAAGCGATAAATTCATCTAGTGTTTATAAAGCCCAAAAATTGTACAAATCACACCAATCACCTAAAAAACTGATTCACAGCGGGGAGTTAAAGATGCTGTGGTCGCAACATACAAGGCTGATGAACTGTGGAAAGCTGCTGAATCGGACGGACTGAATCGACAAGTCTTCTGGCGGTATGTTGCAACAGAGGAAGGTCTGTTCCGTATCTTTCCAGGAACCCAAATGTCAAGTAACTACGATCCAGTTAGAAGGGCTTGGTAAGTTTTTTTTTCTGTTATTATACGACAAGTTAGTCAAAGATTTGTTTAAATCGATTGTATGTTTGTAGTTTTTTGTTGCTAGCTTGTATGTTATTGTAGGTACCAAAAAGCGCAAGCCAATCGTGGCAAATACGTCATTACACCACCGTACCGTGACGCAGCAAGTAATGGGAGTTTCGTCACTCTCAGCACGGCGCTCTTCGAAGGAATGTAAGAAGAAGTTTCTCACATCAACAATTATACCTATCTAAAAGGGATATTAACGTTATTTTTTGCAGAAATTTTACACATAACCCTGTTTTAACCAGAAACTGGCCATATATCACTACAAAATTAACTTTAAAACCACACTTTTTTGGTTATAAAATCGAAGATTTTTATAATTTTACAGAAAGTCCAACTGTTTTGTCTAAAGTGTGTTTCTACTGGAAAACTAGAAAATTTAAAACCGAAAATGTTTTGTGCAGAAATGATGGGGTTCACGACCCTACGTCAGACAAGCTGATCGGTGCCATGGGAACCGATATCGTGACGTCATATTTTCAACAAGTCATTTCGGAGTTGTACCCAATCTGCAACCAAACATCACTATACAAGTATACAAACCTAATCGCATTACACAAATATAACGATGAAGTTATTGTACATGAAGCTCAGTTGTCCTGTAATGAGTTCAAAACATGCGTCGTTATACTGCTTTAGATGTAATGAAGTAAAATCATGTTAAGTTGGACTTTTGCATAACATTATGTAAAACAGTTCAGGCATTCGTTGCACAAAAATCAAAAGGAAAAATATTACTTTACTGTTCAATCACGTCCGTACCTTCGTCAACAGAATTTTTCTTGTATCCAAATTACAGCTTGTAATTCCTATTTCTCCCCTCTCGCATAGACCTGCATTGTCATAGGGTTCCGTTGTTTGAAACCTTTATTCATGAATTTGGACATTGTGGATAACTTTGCATGTGCGACGCGCAAGAAGAACTCATATCGGCGAGCTTTTTTTATCGTATACCACACAATGTGTTTTCACAGATGTATTCTCATTGACAACGCCGGATTCGTGATAACAGCACCACAGTTTGTCACCAACCCCAACGATGCGTTTAACAAACATATTGCCAGTCTTGAACCTGAAATAGCTCACCGCCTTCAAACCAGCAACGTGTTACTGCCGAAAAAATGTGCTAATATCGAGAACGCTATGGTATACGAAACTTTCGAGGTGAGATTTTAGCTATTTTTTGATGTGTTTTGACCCCCCAAAACCGAAAAATTGGCAAGCCTTTCGCCTTGATGTTTTTTCGAAAATCGAGTCAAAATAATTGGTTTCCTATTCCGTTTTAAACCCGTTTTGGGGTTCGGTAGGAGGCCAAAACTGGTTCAAACAAATTTGAAACTGGAGTATTTCCACGAAAACCGCCCCCAAACGGAAATTTTTCTTGATTTCTTGCCCCTTAAAACCGAAAAAGAGCAAAGCTGCTGTAGCCTTGGTGTTTTTTCGAAAGTCGAGTGCAAATGTTTTGTTTCAGATTCCGATTCAAACCGATTTGGGGGTTCGGTAGGAGGCCAAAACCGGTTCAAGCCGGTTTGAAACTGTAATACTCCCACGAAAACCTCTTTAAAACGGAAAATTTTCTCGGTTTCTTGACCCCCAAAACCGACAAATGAGCAAGGCTGCAGCCTTGGTGTTTGTCGCAAGTCGAGTCCAAATTTTTTGTCTTCGATTCCGGTTTCAACCGGTTTGGGTGTTCGGTTGATGGCCAAAACCGGTTCAAACCGATTTGAAACTAGAATATTCCCACGAAAACCGCACCCAAACGGAAATTTTTCTTCATTTCTTGACCCCCAAAACCGACAAAGAGCAAGGCCATAGCCTTGGTGTTTTTTCAAAAATCGAGTGCAAATGTTTTGTTTCCGATTCCGGTTTAAACTGATTTGGGGGTTCGGTAGGAGGCCAAAACCGATTCAAGCCGGTTTGAAACTGGAATACTTCCACGAAAACCGCACCCAAACGGAAAATTAGGAAATCAGACGTCAAAGAGACGGGTTAAAAAAAATTTCCTTTTGACAGGTTTTATTGTCAATTTCGCACTTAAGATTATAATGTAAAAACCGGGAGTTTTTAAAATACGTAGTCCCGTATCCCTGAAATTATTGTTGATTTACTTTTTCATGACATCATTAATAAAACACGTTTAATTGTCCCCAGATTTACTTTTTATGCATTGATTAGTAGTTTGCAAGGGCATGACCATTTCTGCTGTCTCCTATGAAGCTCACTAGCAGTAAAGGCATACCTACCTTTTTGTAGTGCTACCAAAGTTGTGATACCGAATAATATGTCATCTTTCCTGAGTAAAAAACGTAGATTCAAAACAGTTAGCTTTGGGATTTGAACTCATGACCTCCATACAAAACTACCGCTCTATCAGCTTTACTGCTCAAACTTGGTGACGTTGCTAGCCGAAATTTGGGTGAAACCTTTAACGTGTTTGCTTTTTTCAGATATCGCCTAACCAGACAAGGTTTGGAAGTAGCACTGGTTATCCTACGTGTCACTATTTTGAGCTGATGGCCGTCAATGGAACCAACGCTTATTTGATCATAGCAAGTAAAGAAAGTGGAAGTTGCGGCACTAGATCACCATTGGTGTGTGGTTGCAGTTCGGTTGGATCGAGCAAAAATGTAAGTCTTAAAGGCAAATTTGACGTGGTTATTGTTGCCAAAGTCGGCATTTTTCAAAGATTGGAATGAAAATCCAGTGCAGGCAAAGCTTTCAAGTACCAGCGCAAACTTCACAGGAATAAACAAAATGTTAGATCTTAAATTTAATACACATACATAATAAACACACTGGCCAAAATTCAGCTAACCAAAATGTGTTCTAAATTTCCAGACCTGTTCAGACTATTACCCTTGTTCATGTCCATGTTCATCATACAGCCAAGTCTACGAACCCTGCACAAACAAGTATTTGTTTACGAGGTAAGTTTCTGTTTTAGATGCGAGAAGGTATAATATACAAATCTCAAGCCGATAACGATTTGAACTTTGATATAACTGATGACGTTTTAATCTTAACCGTGGCCCCAATTGTTTTTAACTGTGTCTGCACGTATTGTAATGTTGGCCATTTTAGAAAATAGCAAGTGAAGTATTAACGTTGCTACGAAAGATTGATTTGCTTCGTTGCTGGATTTACTGTTACGGCAACACTATTCATAAACATTTTAAATCAGCTCAAAGTCATGTCAACAAAATCTCAACAGTTTATGATTTGATTTAAAATAGTAACAGTCCCCAGCCTTGCACGCCCGAGATAACAGACGTCACACAGCTGGAGGCGCCTCTAGTGGACCTAAGCACCCTGGATATGTGCTATGACACAAGTTTCTCTGTCCCCTTGTCGACGGAAGCATACAAAATCGAAAGCACCACCGTAGGTGGCGGTGGAAGCGAAGGCGGTAGGTCCTTATCCTGTTTGGCTACTCTAGTCCACAGAGTTCCCAACGGTGTTTGCTATCATTAGGGGTTTGCTGAGGAATAAATAGGCGAATAAAAGGCACTGAGAGAAATTAGGATAGTTAAAACAAAATACATCCAGAAGGCTAATTTTGGCATCATATCTCTTTGAGTAGTTTTGGTCAAAGGTTGAGAAACAGTGCTCTAGACTGATTGTGAATTTCGGAGTGTGTTTAAAACCCTTGTGATCATACTTCTATGCAAGAGCACTGCTGGTCAATTTTAACGTCAACTTAGATACTTTTAATACCACACTTGCCATATTAACGATTTAACAATATGTTTTTTTTAAGGTGTATGGAATTTGCCAGCCCTGGGAACAATATTGGGCGGAGTTTTTGGAATATTGCTGCTGGTAATTGTAATTCTCATCTTGAAACCGGGAATATAATTCTTCTTGAACAAAAGGAAACGAATTTATTTTTTCAAGGGTGTGATATTAGTATTTTATGTACGATACAAATAAAACCACAAGGTAATAAACGCACATTTTATAATGTTGGCGTGATGACAGTTAGATAATGTTGAAATTTTTCAGTGAAAATAAATTGTTTTGTTGACTTTTTTCTCAATGAGAATACAAAATTTCTTTCCGCACCTTACTTCACGTATCGACAGATTAACCATGTATTTCGTATTGGTCGGATGACTTTCAACAAAACACCTTGCGAACCCCTAAACTGTAATTCACGAAACGACGCAATTGCACAAAAATCTAAAATTTTTGCGCAGCCCCATAAGAAGGGGGTGCCGGCATTGGTGGAGAAGATGGGTACGTCGAATTTGTAGCTTGGTATCCATAACCCACGTTAGGGGGAGCGGGTGGTGGAGGTGCAGACGGGGAAGCCCCATAACCGTAGTTACCCATGTTGGTCGGCGGTGGGTGAGGAGGAGCTGTCGGGAGTTGCCCAGGCGGAATGTAACCATAGTTGGGGTTGCTTGGGGGCTGCACTGGGGGCGGGCCAGGATTCTGTACACAGAGAAGTTTGGCCCAATTTTATGCGCAGATGTAAAGAGCACAAAACACGGAAGCCAACCACCAGGAGAAGAAAGCAGATTTATACTTTAACACATAACCACTAAAGAGCTATATATGGTATGTTGTTCGCATTACAATGTAACCACTTGAAATAAAATCAGTTCTACAGGAAGAAAGTAGCTTCATTAAACACACAACTGCCAGAGAGCTCATATGTTAAGACGTTTGTATTAAAATATAACAATTGTACCGAAGTCAGTTTTATCTGACTGGACGATATCAAATTCTTGTCTTTTATAATTTTTTTAGAATCTAACTCGTGTACTTAGTTCCAAACGTACGTCAATGACGCACACACCGTTCTTTAGCCCGAATATTTATCTCATACATACCACAGTTGAAGGTGGCAGCGGTGGTGGTTGGTTGTTGTTCCTTCGAGTTCTTCTATCCGATCTATGCAGTGTATAAAGGCGCAAACCGAACATTACGCCGATGCAAACGATTGCTGCAATAACGCCAGGATGCAGAGATACAGTATCATCTAAAAATCGTTCAACAAGAAAAAACAACTAATGGGGTAAAAAACGATGTGTCAGGTTTGTATTCCTTCTAGTGGTGTACGAACAAAAACGACGTTTATTATGACGATTTCGATTGCTAACCCAGGGTCCGCAACCTCTGGAGGTGATTATTCATGGACCGCCAGCTTGCTTAAAATTGCGAGTTCATTTTTTGATACATTTTTTAGCAAGTTGAGCGATCTCCGTTTTTTTTCTGATTAATAAGTGCAGTGCAACTGCATCAACGAGTCGTTGAGTGTCCGCCGTTTCGGCTGACGGGCTAGGTTTTTATGAAACAGTGACCGTGCGTGTGTGGACAGGAACTACCAGATAATTAACACACGCTTCCAAGTCTTCTGCAAATAGGCAAACAATTTCCAACAACATTTCGTTGGCCAGAGTAAAAGGCTTTGCGTGCCGTTGTTTGGCCACCCTCGTGTTACAACGTTTTCCGTGGAATTTCAGACGCGCAAGTTGTTCGCATTCATTCCGAAAATAATTGATATTGAAAAATTCGTGTCCGAAAGATGATATTGTCTCACCTCCTTCTTCAAGTTCATCATCTTCCGGTGGTGTAAAGGATATATCGTAGCACGGTGAAAGAGAGGTGATATCGGATCGAGGATTCGGGGTTGCAATGTGGTCGACTGCTTCTGGGGTGCATGGGTGGGGGGCATTCCTGATTTAAACGGGTCAGTGTGGCAATTTATTTTAAGTCAAACCAGTTAATGTTGTTTTGTTTATAGCGTGCAAAGGAGTAGAAGAATAGTAAGTAAACAGGTCGAAGAACTTAAACATGGAAAAAAGAGTACGTAGTATGATGCGAAAGTCAGTTGGGTGGTGTAGAAAAGACAATATGAATCAACTATATCGAGAACAAATTCAAACCTTGTAAAATTGTAGCTGTTGGTGCACGGATGAAACTCGGTGGTGTAACTGGTACAAGGACATTCACATATTCTATCTGCGTGTCGATCACAAGTCGGCGTCTGAGAACAAAATGTGATACAAACTAAAGAGTATTATGTGTCCTTTTGCCACTGAAACAGCAGTTAACAGTCCAAGTTACCTTGGAGCTGTACCTCAACTTTAAAATACTTCTATACTTACAAAACTATTTGCTGCTATGTGGTTGCAGTAGCACATCTCGTGGTGGCTGTCGCCGCACGCACTCCACTCCTTGTCAAGAACCACAAGGTGCGCGTTGCTGCCACCTACCGGAATCAGCTTAAATGTGTGACAGTTCGGGTACGCCGTGACGCCAGTATAACGGCCCTGGTTTTCGGCGATCTGAAAACAAATAGTTTGCATGTACTGTATGGTATGTTAAAGCTGTTTGTATGTGTGTAACTTTTTGTGTATTATGTGAACTGATGTTACTGGATTGTTGGTAGGAAGTGAAAAAGAATTTGTAAAGTGAAAAGGAAACAAGATAAGATTTAATACATGGTTAGATTGTTGAATGGGCCTTTAATCATATCTGTATGATAACAAGACCAGACTGTCAGTCAAATAAACTTACCAGTTTTGTGAATTCACGGTATGTGTAAAGTTGATTATGAATAAAAAGCTGATATTTATCAATGACATTTTTGCGTTCCAAGTGGCGTATGGCGTTCGACCTATAAGCTAACCTATCGCAAACCTTAAACAATTCAAAGCGTAGCAATAATAGAAAAATAGTTGTAGATTA